>APFE030845642.1:155670-168047 GCA_000404065.3 Pinus taeda
CAGCCAGTCTAGCTAGTTGTGAGGCCATCTGGCTTCGCAATATGTTGTTTGGCTTATTTGGTCAGCCGTTGATACCTTCAGTGATTTACTGTGATAATCAGAGTTGCATTAAACTCACGGAGAATCCAGTATTTCATGACAGGTCAAAGCATATCAGGATCAGATATCATTTCATCAGAGACTATGTTCAGAAGGGAGCTGTGAAGCTTGAGTATATTTCCACTGATGAGCAGGTAGCAGACATTCTTACAAAGCCTTACCACGGGGCAAGCATGTTTACTTCAGAGACAAGATGGGTGTGGTGAGGAACACCTTCCTCGGTAAGAGGGAGTGTTGAAATTTGGTACGGGAGGACAGGTGGTTCCCTTAGACTTTGATCTTTGGCCTAGGGAAAAGTGTCCAAAAGATTTTAATTTTTCTCCTAAAGTGACTTTATAATTTTTATAAAGTTAAAATCTAATTTAAAAGTGACTTTAAGTGATAAAGTTACTAAGTTTAATTTTAAAGTGACTTTATAAAGTCAATGAAAAATTAGAAAGGAAAAGTGACTTTGGAAATAAATGACTAAGTGGGTCTTTATTAAATGTCGGGTGAATTAAAATAGAAGTGGAGATTTAAATGTGCATTTATCTCAGCCATCTGATCTAAATCTATTTCAACCATTGGATTTAGGGATCACCCAAAAGTCACTTGGATCACCCAAAAGTCATTTGGAGTTATATTAAGGGAGAAAAATGAGGAAAAGATCACATTCGATTCAATTCTTTCATGAACAGATTGAGAGAAGGAGAGCAAGAGAGCAAGGGATATTTCTGGACAGTGAGCTGCGGAGTATCAGCAACGGAGTTTCAGCAGCGGAGTAACAACAACGAAGTTTCAGCAGGGCAGTTTTTAGCAAGGCCGAGTTTCAGCAAGGCTGAGATAAGTTGTAAAAGTTTGCTTGGTGATTTTTGCTGAATATTTTCTTGCTGTAAAAAGTTTTTTTCAGAAATAAAGAAGAGCTGTCAAACTGGTTTTCCCCAAGAGTTGTAGGGGGTTTTTCTAGGGTCACATTGACCAAAAATATCAGTGTTTTAATGTGTTTTAATGGCTGTTTATTACTGCTGATTTTTATTTCTGCAATTTCCAGCATTCTGTAAAATTTCCAGAATTTGTGTTTTCAGTAAATTTATTTTTTTCAGCTTGTTGAATGTATGGTTATGGGAAAGGACATTTAACTACATGGGAGAAATAAGGAGAAACTGAAAACCGGGGTGGGAAAACAAAATTTTTTACACCTCTCTTTACCTTTAACATAACTGAACTTTAAAAATAATTTAATCAAGATACCTAATTTGTCTAAAAACACCAATCTTACACAAAGTACCAAGGTTGGATTAAAACCATTCTAAAAGCTATGCTATTGTATCATAAATTCAATGGAATTTCAATATATATTTGAAAAGAAATTCATGGATAATGTTACTAAACTTAGATGTAAGGTTTATAGAAAAATTCAAATATCTTTAAGAGATGTAATTTATAGCACTTTTCTTAGTTTTCTTTTTGACATATTGTGAGAAAAATTTGGATTGTTGGAGGAATGAGACTTAGAAAGTGACAAAAGGATAAAAACTAAAAATTCCTAGCAAGTCACCCATCCTAGTAATAGTCTAGCTCAAACCTACTTAACAGTAAAGTTCTCATGAAACTTGTTGCATTAATGTTGGTGTGATTTAAGTTCTTTAAGAACTGAAACATCATGAATGACAAAGGAATATGTCACAATGTGTGAGAGAAAGATTGCAGAAAAACATTATAAAAAGAATTGAGAATATGGTACGATGTGTAAGAAAAATATAGCAGAAGAACATAAAGATAACTAGAATATGGCATCATGCCTAAGAGTGATATTGTAGAAAAATAATAAAAACAAAATCCAATACTTAGTGAATTGATAATATACCATAAGAATACATGCTTTGCTCCCAACGAATTCCCATATTTATCTTTTTTACGCGTGCCTTTCCACCTAGAGTTATCCATACGATGGTAAAAATTAAATCATCGTGCCACTCAAATACCATGAGTAAATATCATGGTTTACTAAATCCATGGGTGAATATGATGGTAAGAAATAAATTATTATGCAATTAAACTCTTATTTCACTATTATGATTTATTTTATTTTATCGTTCATATTATAAATATAATCCATGATTTTACAAAAATTGGTAGAAAAATTATTATTACCTATGGTAATTATCATCCACTTGGATCAATCCTCCCCTTAGAAAGCAATGGTCCCCATTACGTAAAGTTCCGTCATTAAGTGATGAAACGTCTGTTGAACTTGGTTCTTGGTGAATCACTTGCCTTGGTGAAGAAGCCTCCCTTTGTTAACTTCTCGAGAGTTGTATGTTTTGCTAGTGAGTACCCTTCATCTTAGTGTCCACAATCACATCAGTTGTACCTTGAAAATTACACAGAACTTGATGTTCGTCATGTCGTTGTTTGTACTTGGCATTGGCTCTTGGTAGGGCATCATGAACCTATTATTGAAAGCGTTGAAAATTTGCAACAAATTTGGCTGCTTGATGGGAGGACTTTGTTGGTGAAGATGCAATCTGAAAGGTGACATCCATGGCGATCACTAGCTAGAATGTTTGCAAAGAACTACTAGAGTTTTAAAGAGATCCATTATAACCACATTAAACATATAGATGGTTGTCATCTTATGAAAGTGGATGTGTGACTTGGAAGAGTAGGGGTGCTTTTGTAGGTGAGGTGACTATATCCTTGGACCGTTCTACAAGCTTTTCCACCTGCTTGTGTTATGTAGAGAAAGATTGTACTAAAGTTATGATAGTTCAGTGACCTGTTGCTCACCTTTTAACCGAACCGTGGGAAGTACAAACTTGAAAGTATGAGAGATTACCTTCTTGCATTGCTTTGCTCAGATTAATAATTTTGTAATAGTTGAGACTAACTTTGGTATCCTTTACAATTTATCCCCTAGAGTAAAAACAACACTATGAGGTTGAGACTCATACACAACATAAAATTTCCACATATAAGGTTGCTCTGACAGAACATCACAAACTTCAAGTGGTACAACATCACATAATGCCTTATTTGAGAAGGTCTTGATGTTGTAGGACAAGCGATGCTGCTGGCTAACATGGATGTATTGTCTATGACTCAACCAACCAATTGTGTATGGTTGAGGGTGTGACATTATTGGTAGCTTCAATATCTTAACAACATCGACTGATATTAGGTTATTTTGGTTGGCACAATCAACAATGAAATGTAGCGGGGTCCTTGTTACACACATTTGTGAATCGAAAAGGTGTCCCCTCTCCTCAAGATCCTTTGATTCTTCTGGTTGGATCTTCCACATTGCAATGGTAACATTGGGTTTTGAATTAATGATAAACTTCCTTTTACCCCATTCTAAATCAAAATATAGGCCAGAGTCTGTTTGTTTCTATGCAAGCTCTGCCAATAAAGATTGTTTCAAGCTAGATTCATCAGTGTTATGCAAGTGATTTTTTATTTATTTCTGGTAGCATCGAATGTGCTCTAAGCCTCAAAATTTGCAGGGAGTCTAGGATGCATGTATTCCATAATACCCATAAATCGTTTTGGGAAATTCCACCCGAAGACAATGCTATTAAATCAATTAATTATTTTTAATGGGTGCCTAAGTCTAAACTTAGGAAATTAAAATAATTAAAGGGTATTAATCAAACTAAGGACGAAACTTCTAGAAGAAGATGGAGATTGAGTCCAAATGATATGAGCCATTAATTGGAATCTAATATGGGCCATTGATTACTCAAATGGAGGATTATAAGAAGGATTTCGATGGAAATTTGGAAAACACATCGAAGAGAGATCAAGAGATCGAATTTCTCAGATAATGCATCACAACAGTTGCTAGAGAGAAGATCAAAGTGATTTCTTGCATTGAGGGACATGGATAATTCCTGTTGGAGAGTTTCTTGATCTGGGAATACATTGCAAAGGAGGCAGAGAGAGATCCAGGAGAGGTAGCATAGAGGCCAGACTAGGAAGTGTAGGGCCACACAAAGGTAATGTGGAGCCTTAGAGGGAATCTACAAATTTGTTGGAAAATTGATTTCTAGGCCCAGAAGATGGGTTGTGAGACTAGGAGGGCAGAATTCGAAGTCTTAGAGGAAGATCGATTAGCCAGGGGGAGTGACATAATTCCCAAAAGCTGTGATGTTGAGCAACATAGTGATTGCACAGAGGCAGTTGGGAGATGGCAATTCAATTACTGGACCAACATTAGATTTCTAGTGATAGTGTGAGGTATTTATCACTAACATTTTTCTAGTCAGATCCTCTATATTGGATAGGAATCAAGGCATTAAAATATTGTATTCAGAAAACTACTACTTAATAATACAAACCCTCAACTGCCGCACCAATTTTCCCACACTGGGTTTTTCTGAGGACATTTGTCCAAAAATAACGATGTCATGTGTTGTGTATTTATTTCTTGCTCTGTTTCTGTATTCCGCATTTAATTTAATTGATGAAGGCTAAATTGTATTAGTTTTGGTATTTTCTATAGGATGCAGTAAATAATTTGTTCAGTAATTAACAAATAGAAGGAACTTAACCAGTTGCTGCAGTAGAAATTTGAGCTTCTAAATTTTCACATGGTATCAGAGTTGCAGGTGAAGCGAGGGAGAAGAGTTATAAGAAATCAATGCTAAAGAGAAGGAGGGAAGTCAAAGTGATGTATAGGGAAAAAATCGAATCCTAGAAGGATTCTGTAGTCTAGGCTAGCAATGAAAAATTTTCATGGCAAAATCTCTCTCTGAGTGAGTCAAAAGAGAGAAGTATTTCCAGATCGAAATTTTCCAGTGTTAGATAGAGCGGCGCAGAAGCATTAGGGTATAGTAGTTTTCTAGTGATATGTAGTTTTTCTTAGTAGTCGCTGGGGCATAAAAGCATCAAAAGGAAGAAGGAGGCACTTTTAATGGAATTCTTCCTTAGAAGACTTCCAGTCAAGAAGTCTGAATTATCATTTGCTGAGTAGCAGCAAAGAGGAGCAGATCTACTAACTCCATCAGGGAGTGCATAGGCTAGCCTAGTGCTACCCAGAGGAGAGAGGAGGCAATTTGACATTTCGTTGGCAGAGATGAAAGCTAGTGAGTTAAGAGAGCAAGATTGGTTGGAAGGTGCATCCAAATATGTGATATGGAAGGCAAGGATCTCATGCCTTCTAGATGAGAATGATTTCAAAACCTATGTCGACAGTGTGGTAGTTGTACCCACAGATCTAGATCTGATCAAAACATACAAGGCTGAAATGGTGAAGGCCAAACGATTGATCCTCGACAGAGTGAAAGATCACATTGCCGACAATGATAGTTCCTGATATATGTGGGCAACATTGGCCACACTATATGAAGGATCTTCCGAGCAGTGGAAGATGTAATTGGAGTAGAAGATGAGATCCGCATAGATACAAAAAGGGGAATGCATTGATCCATTCCTAATGAAGCTTCAGGAAATCTGAGACTCGTTGGAAGCTATGGGGTCAACACCTTAGCCTACCAAGATGGTGAGGTTGGCCCTGAATTCAGTCTCAAAAGAATGGCAAGTGTTTGTCCAAATTATCTTGGGCAAAGGGAGATTGTCAAATCGGGAATGGATGTGGGCCACTCTATATAATTTTATATATATTCATAAGCTCATGCAATGTATTAAATCACAGGACAAGAATCTACTTCTCCTTTCAACTATTGGAATCCAATAGATTAATGAAAACAATAATAAAAAGAAGAAGATAAATCAATGGCACATAACATAACAAATATCTGGGGAAAGACACAACTCAAAACCCAACTATCTGTATTGCATTAATCATAAATCCAAGATGATAATACAATGCTTGTTCTCACATGAACAATCCCAACATTGAGTAAAATCAATCTTCAACTCACAAGCAAACTCTTGGCCAAAACTTAGCCAATTCTCCTACTCTCCAAGTCCTTATTTCCTTGTTCCCTTGGTCAAAGAATTTTGATGAATATAATATGCTTTGCTCAACCTTGAGCTTAACTTACACAAGTATTTCCTATCCTCCACCTGATGAATTCCTTTGGCCAATACTTAGCCAAATTTCCAAGCCTCCAAGCTTCTAATTCTTTGCACAATTCCTGAGAGAATTAGTCTGTATTTAAAGGGAAATCCTCACTACGCAATCATCAACTGATTGCATGCATGATATTTACAACTCAGTAAATCATACAATTGAGAGTACACTGTCCTTGCAATTTAGTCTCAACTGGGTCTTTCTCTGAATTGACATGCACGATTTTCTAATGAATAAATCTTCGATTATTTAGAGTAGCACTAGTTAATGCATTAGTGCACCAACTGACTGTTAACTCACTATTAGTTCCTCAAACAATTTGGAACTAATTTTACTGAACTTAACTCGATAAATTGAGTTATCTAATTACAACTCACAATTAACTCATCATGGACCTCTATAATATAGGAAGAATATCTACATGACCTCAGAAAGAATTCCAACTCGAAATTCCTAAGTTAACTAAGTCAACTCACTCTAGTTAAATATTACAAGTTGCTATGAGAATAGAATTTGATTTTAATTCTCAGCTTAATTCAAGGACAAATTAAGCCGGAATTTCTGGATTCTATTTTTATCATTTCTTATTGGAGATGAGGAGAGACTCAGTTAAGTGTAAACTTGATAGCAGCAACAACAGTGGGACGAAGCCTAAGGAGGGGGAAGAAAATGTAGCCCTTGCATCCAAGGGGCAATAAAAGAAACAAATCAATAAGAAGGACGTCTCGAAGATCAAGTGCTTCCGGTGTGGTGAATTTGGTCACTACGCTACACAATGTCCTCTCAAGAAGAAGGAAAAGGACAAGAAACATGAACTGAAAACGCTGCATCCGCAAATATCGAGGAGGAGGAGTTTATGATGGTTTCCCAAGTACCACTAGGGGAGAGGTAGGGTGATCTAGTACTATAGTTCGAAAGAACTGTAGATGGGAAGGATCCTTTAGGAGGCCACCTCTTGGATCAATACCTTGCTACGAGAGAGCATATTAGAAGTACCAAGATGGACAAGGATCAATTGATGTAGAGGAGTGTGAAAGTGACAAATGTAGTGGCTAGGAGTGCCATAGACTAAGCAGTGAAAAGCAAAGTTGGTAGTAGTGTATTGGCACAGTGCGGAGTGAGCCACAATAGAGAAGCTTCAGAGGGCCAATGCATAAACTAGAAATAGTCAGAAGTCTAGCAATAATGCATCATGTTGAACACATGTTCAATAATTTTGGATGATTTTCTGTTGTTGATGCAATAACAACAATAGTTGGAGAAGGTAGTAGTGCAGATGCAGTGTTGGCGGTGGCAGGGCCAATAATAACACAAATGCAAAATTTGTGAGGGTTGTAGTATAGATGCAGGGTTGGTAGTGGCAAGGTCAGCAGCAGTGAAGATGCAATATTTTCATAGTAGTTGGTGGGTAGTGATGTCAGACAACAATAGTGTATAGGGAGATGTTACAGAGAAGGGTGATGCTTCAGTAGGTTGCATTACTTGAGCACATTCCTTGCTAAGATAGAGTGTTGATTTATGGTACCATCACATGTTATCTAAGCCTCAAAATTTGTGGTGAGGCTAGGGCACATGTATTCCACAATACCTAGAAATAATTTTTGGAAATTCTACTCGGAGACAGTTTTATTAAAATAATTAATTATTTTTAACGGGTGCCTAAGTCTAAACTTATGAAATTAAAATAATTAAAGGGAATTAATCAAACAAAGGGTGAAACTTCTAAAAGAAGATGGATATCAAGTCCAAATGATCTGAGCCATTGGTTATAATCTAATTTGGGTCATTTCTTACTTAACTAGAGGATTATAAGGACTTCAATAGGCATTTGGAAAACACATCAAAGAAAGATCAAGAGATCGAATTTCTTAGAGAAGGCAACACAATAATTGATAGAGAGAAGAACGAAGTTATTTCTTGTAGTGAGAGGTAGGGATAGTTTTGGTTGGAGAGTTTTCTGATCTAGGAATACATTATAGAGGAGGCAGAGAGAGATCCAGAAGAGGTAGCACAGAGACCACATTGGGTAGCGTAGGGCCACACAAAGGCAGTGTAGAGCCTTAGAGGGAATCCATAAATTTGTTGGAGAATCAATTTCTAGAGCCAGAAGTTGGAGTGTGATATTGGGAGGTTAGAATTCAAAGTCTCAGAGGAAAATTGATCAACCGGGAGGAGTGAGGCAGTCCCCAAAAGCTGCAATGTAGAGCAGCATAGTGATTATGTAGAAATTACACAGAGTTAGCTAGGGAATGGCCATTCAGTTGTTGGATCAGTGTTGGATCACCAGTGATAGTTTGAGGTATTTCTCACTAATCTTCTACCAGTCAGATTCTCTGTATTGGATATCCAACAAGGTATCCAAAGATTGTATTCAGAAAACTACAACTTAATGATACAAACCCTCAACTACTACACTAGTTTTCCCACATTGGTTTTTTCCAGGGACATTTGCCCAAAAATAACAGTGCCATGTGTTATGTATTTCTTTCTTGCTCAGTTTCTTGTTTCCACATTTAATTTAATTGGTGAAGACTACAATGTATTAGTTTCAATATTTTCTATATGAAGTAGTAAATAATTTGTTCAGTAATTAACAAATAGAAGTAACTTAATCAATTGTTGTAGTAAAAATTTGGGCTTCCAATTTTTCACACTTTTGTGGATATTACACCACTTCCCATTGTCTTCCTTTGACTTTCCATAACCATTATTTGTTTTTGGCTTATTTGGTTTGTCCTAGGGAGGTTCACCTTGGCTTGTCCTTTGCCCTGCTTTTGCTGTAAAGGAATTGCAGATCTAAAGTCTTCCTTCTTTTGTTTAAATTTTTTCTCTATTTCAATAGCATATCGCTATGATGCACCAAGTGAAGAGATTTCTAGGAGCTACATTTATGTCGAGATATATATGTGCAAACAACCACAATACTTTAACGCCATATCTCACTAAGAGACTTTAATACCGAGCTTGGTGTGCAAGGTATGAAATATATTTGTGAACATTGGTACTGCTTGGTCCCTTTCATGTTATAGTGTGGTCCACCTCATGTACTGGTATTCATAGTATCCTACATGGTAGAATTACTCCTTGAGAGCATTCACAAAAATGTCCTAGGTTGGGCATCCCTCATATCCCCTAGACTCATCTTCATTTAGTCTCTCCCAGTAACCTTGCCACCAATATTTAACATGGGGAATACATTTTAGTAGTGCGAAGGTGATTTTATCATTGTCAGAAAAATTTTGGACCACATAATAGTCCTCTAATAGACTCACGATTTTTTCTAAAGCTTCTGCATCTATTTTTCCTTTGAATAGGGGGATATCAAAGTTGACTTGTACTTGCAAGGGCGTTGAGCTTCCAAAATATTTGCTTGTTGAAGGTTTTTCGACCATTGTTGGGAGTCGTTAGAGGATCTCAAAGAAACCATCCATCATCTCACTCGTCTGTCCTGCAAGAGCCTCCTCAAGTAAAAATTTGATAGTATCTCCTACTATGTTATTTTTCTTTTCATCCTCGATGTGAGGCTATTGGAGTCGGTGAGGGTGATCTTGTAAAAGTTGCAATAGTTTGAGTCTAAGCTCCTTGTACCCCGACCTTGTTGAGGACATGCGAAAAAAATATACAAGAGAAGACCACTATGATGCCACTGATATGGATTGTTGGAGGAATGAGACTTAGAGAGCGACAAAAGAATAAAAACCAAAAATTCCCAACAAGTCACCCATCTGAGTACTACTTTGGCCCAAATGAGCTTAACTGTAGAGTTCTCATGAAACTTAATTCATTAATGTTGGTGTGATCCAAGTTGTTTAAGAAATGTAACTTCATGAATGACAAATGAATATGTCACAATGTGTGAGAGAAATATTGCAGAAAAACAATATAAAAAGAATTGGGAATAGGGCATGATGTGTAAGAAAAATATTGCAGAGAAACATCATAAAGATAAATTTTAATATGACACCATGCAACAAAGACATATTGCAGCAAAAAAATAAAAATGAACTCCAATATTTATTGAATTGATAATATATCATGAGACTATATTATGAGAAAAAACATGCTTTGCTATTAGTGAATTCCCATATTTATCTTTTTTATGGGTGCCTTTCCTCCGAGAGTTATCCCCTTTTCCATTTCAAAATAACATGGTTTACAAAATCGATGGGTGAATACTATAGGTGAAGATAAAAAATTATGATTTTAAAAATGAAATAACCATGTGATTCAAATACCATGGGTAAGTAGAACATGATCTATATGAAGAGGAGGGCACTCTTTTTCATTGTTTTAGTTTTTCATTACGATGATGGATTTTTGTTTTTAGAGTTTATTTCTAGAATATGGTGTGTATTTTATCTCCATTATTTGTATTAAAATCTTGTCTCCATAAAATCATTTTTGTTTTGATATTATTCTACCATTATCCCGTTATTTTTACCACTAACCCAACTCTCTACTTTATTAGCCATTCATTTATCTTAACTTTTCATATTTCCTATTTTATACACTTTCACTTTTCGTTTTTATTTATTTATTTTTATTTTTATTTTTCTAAGAAAAGGGATTGTAAATTTATTATGTAAACATGGAATAGAATTAGATTTTGTAGACACACCAAGTGTGTATGCAAACCCAACTAACACATGTATGATATGAGAAGCATAAAAGTGACAAAAAAGGGTTTGGGTAATAAACCCGGGGAAAGACAAGGCTTAGACATAGGACAAAGATATACAAAGATGTTCTAGGCACGCAGGACCACTAAAATATAACCCCAGGTAACACAAGTGCATGAACATCCCAAAAGGGGGAAACCAATGTTGCGTGGAAAATATTAAAAAAGACAAAGAATGGGCAAGAACCCATGCCACAAAAAAGGAAAAATAATGAAGCATCAAAACCCAACAACAAAAGAAAAAAATGAAAATAAATATCGGAACAAACCATTTCATTAACTTATTGTTGTTATCCCTCACATACTCCTTATCCATTTATCTCATTCTCCTTATTTTCTTAATCTCCTATATTCTTCATCTTATCCTCTCTCTCATATTTTCTCATTCATCTCATGAAAACCTTCTCCATCCCATAAAACATTTCCTTCCCATTGAACACTTGGTAGCAATAAATTTGCCCTCAACATAACATCATACTTGTACTTTGTTTCCATCCCCACTCTAAAGTTAAAAACTTACTATAACCATACACCCAATTTATTAGTTCTTAAAGATCTATTGGTTGGAAGGGTAGTGCATGCTATTCAACATATGTGTTGGAAATACTGAGAGGGGGGTGAATGAATATTTCTTTTCAATTGTTATTATTAACCATTTAGATTCTCTACAATTTTAATCAAATAAATAATTTTATCAAACATATAAAAAAATTGAATACAATATCTGATGAATTTTTCCGAGCACTAACTTGGATTTTGATGAGGCTCCAATCTCTAGGGCTTCGACCCTATCTTACCAAGGAAAAAACCTTGAATTTAGGAACACCAACTCCAAGGACACCAATCCTTCCAATTTTGAGGCACCATCCCCAAGGGTTCTGACCCTATAGATTTACTTTGCCAAGAAATGTTTGTTTGTATTATATTGCTTCCAAGGACTTATTTACCAAATCCCATCCTTGTAGTCTTTGCAACAGGTTGTTGTCTGCGTTATGGCTTCACTTCGAGTTTGAACCTTCCAAGATGAATTAGGTCAAAAGATTATTCTCCCACTTTGTCTTCTACTTCCTTCTTCACTCAGCCTTCGACTTTTTCTACACCTTCGTCATCTGCTAGACCTTCATCTTCTCGACCTTCGGCTTCCTCTGTCTCTTCAAGTTCACAAGTTGTGAACTTTTAATTCTTCTCTGTGCCCGATGCCCGATATCAATGCTTAAGGTGAGGTATTATAATTTGTATTTATACGGTTCTCCCGAATACCCAAAGTGATGAAAGGAGATTTTGGGGGTAAACCAATTTCCCCTTTCTTTATAAATAATCGATCTGGGACCTATGGGTTATGAGCCAATTTCATTATCAGAAGTGTTATATTTCACTTTTTCTTTAAAAAACTTGGGCAACACATATATCAGAAATACATGGGAACAAGGGAAATAAAAAGGAAAAACCTCGTCGGAACACAAAGCCAGATCTCAAAAATTATACATCCTAGTTCATAATTATTGGCGGGTCCGCACCTTCCAGTACTTCCATAGCGCTATGTCGTTCCTTCACCGATCACTGATCAAACTAATCTTGGCCATC
>APFE030845642.1:172956-208176 GCA_000404065.3 Pinus taeda
AATATTCAGCCCTTGGGTTGGCCCTAGGGTTTGAAGTTGCAGTTGCACTTTGGCTGGAAGCCATTGCTGCAAAAATAAATTAAAAAAACAAACTTGTAAATAATAAACCCTAGAAAAACGTTTTTCATATTTTTGGCTGTATAAACCCTAGAAAAATTAAAGAAATAGTAAGAAAAAAACTAAGAAATGAATGTGGCTTACCGAAATTAATTATCTGTGGTTGAATCTACCCTAAAATGCCAGAAAAGAGGAGAAATATGGTTGTAGCTAAGCCAAATCTGTTGCAAAAATAAATTTAAAAAACAAATCTACAAATAAAAAACGTTTTTCAGCAATTTAGCTGCATAAACCCTAGAAAAATTGAAGAAATAGCAAGAAAAAACTAACAAAATGAATGTGGCTTACCCAAATTAATTTTCTGTGGTTGAAACTACCTGGAAATGCCAGAAAAGAGAAGAGAAATATGGCTGTAGCTGAGCCAAATCTGCTGCCTACAGAAATCACTCTTGCTGAAATTCCTTCTTTGCCTGCTGAAATCTCTTTCTCCCACTGCTGAAAAGCTCCCTAGCTCAATGCTCCAAAAACACCAGCTACTCTCCCTTGCTCAATGCTCAAAACAACTGCCAATCTCCCTTGCTCAATGCTCAAAACAACTGCCAATCTCCAAGAGAAACTCCTTGCTGAATAGTGTGATGAGAGAATGAGAGGCACTGCTATTTTATAGCTTTAGAAATGGTTTCTAGAAGTCATTAGAAACCCTAAAAGTAATTAGAAATTAATTAGCAAAAATAAAAAATAAAAAACAAGTGTTAATTTGCTGGAAACGGGGCCCGTACGGCATGGAAACGCGTTTCCGTACGTACGGGCGCGTTTCCATTTCGGGAAACGCGCCCGTACGTATGGAAACGCGTTTCCACGCCGTACGGTACGAGGAAACGCATTTCCGTTTCGTTTCCCCAAGGAAACGACCCCTAGACCCACGTTTCCTGCAACTTAGGAAAAGACTCTTGGTTCGTTTTGTCTTAGCGATCTATCTTCGCCTGAGTTGCAAAGATTAGGAGAGCATGAGTGGTACAAGGACATTGTTTATTACTTGATAAATCTTACATGTCCTAACCATTTAGTCACTCATAAGAGAAGGGCTCTTAAATTAAAAGCCACTAAGTATTGCCTTATGAAGGATGGCCTTGGATGGAGAAATTCTGAGGGCATAGTGCTTAGGTGTGTTAATGAAATTGAGTCCAAGAAATTAATCTCTAAGTTACATTCAGGATTTTGTGGTGGTCATTATGCTGCTAGAACTACCGCCCACAAAATTCTGAGAGCTGGTTATTATTGGCCTTCAATTTTCTGATGTGCATCAGTTTGTTAGAACTTGTCAAGCCTATCAACTATTCACTGGGAAACAGAAGCTTGCTGCCCTGCCCCTACAACCTGTCATTGTAGAGGCACCTTTTCAGCATTGGGGTCTAGATTTCATCGAGAAGTTCCATGAAAATTCTAGCAATGGTTACTCGTGGATTTTGACTGCTACTGATTATTTCACTAAATGGGTTGAAGCCATTCCTACTAAGAATGCCACTGAAAAGGTTATTATAGACTTCATTGAAAATAATGTCATTACTAGATTTGGTGTCCCTGCTAAAATCATTACTGATAATGCCAAAGCTTTTAGTTCCTCGAAGTTTTCGTCTTTCTGTTTCAAGTACGACATTGTCTTATCTCATCCATCAAATTCCTATCCTCGGGGTAATGGTCTGGCTGAATCAAGTAACAAGAATCTCATAACCATTATCAAGAAGATAGTAGGAGATAATAAGAGATCATAGGATAGCAAAATCAAGTACGCTTTATGGGCAGATAGGATTACTAAAAAGAAAGCTACTAGTAAATCTCCCTTTGAATTAGTTTATGGCTTGGATGTAACCTTACCTGTGTACTTGAAATTGCCATCTTATCAGTTCCTTTAACATTTTTCTACTAATAAAGATGTTGTTCAAAATAGAATAGATCAGATTGTGGAGTTAGATGAAGCTCGAAGGACAGCGTTTGATGCTATATGTAAAAATCAATCTAACATTAAGAAAAGCTTTGATAAATCCTCTCGATCTGAATCTTTGCAGGTTGGAGATATGGTACTTCTTTGGGAAACAAAAATGAAAAACCAGGAAAACATAAGAAGTTCGACAGTTTGTGGCTGGGATCGTACATCATTCGAGATATAGCTGGACCAAACTCATTCCACTTGCGCAGATTGGATGGTGACCCACTTGATCTACCTGCAAATGGCCAAATGCTCAAGTTGTTCTTCAAAGATGATATCTGATGCCATGGGGCATCCTTTGTATCGTATTTCTAACCTTACTCCTTGTCATTTCAGCATTTTATTCATGTTTTAGGATTAGATTTACTTTCCTTGTTACTAGATAGTTAATAAATGAAGATCTTATATCTTTCCTGTGCTTAATGTTATGTGATGATTTTTGGATGGACGCTACTTATGTTTTGTTGTGTGTTGCGTTGGTGCAGATTCTGGATTCTCACATTCTTATAGTGCAGCAACATCTCCCCAAGTAGAGCCAAATGTTGACCACTACGTGTCAACTACCCATAGCAGTACACCCACTTTTTCGCAAAAGGGATAGCGCTTGATCGACATGTCCGTACCATTCGACTATCATCATCAGCCCGATCATGTTATGTTGTAAACCCAGTCTGCATGTGTAAATTGTAAATAATCTTAGCAGATATGAGTCATGTATGTAAATTGCCTAAGCAACCTAATTTTCTAGTGATAATCTACGTTCCGGAAGGTTTTTTGTCTCACCGATCCATGATCGGCAGAGTTTTCCTTCAGCCTAACCCCAAAGCCGGAATGAATTTTGTCATTAGAATTTTAGGGGAATCCTAGTGTGCTTCAAGTCTATGTAAAAGTAATTTGGAAACAATTCTAACTATTTGGCTAGGTTATTACAAGTTGCTTGATATGTTTGTGTCGTAGAACTGGGTGGTTTATGAGAGTCTATGTCAAATGGGTTTTCCCCCTTGAGATGTAAAATTGTAAAAGGCATGATGTAAAGTGTCTTGAGGGTTAGAAAATGTTTTATCCCCTCGAAAGTCTTAAGTCCTAGGTCCTAGGTGATTTTTCCAAAGGCTAAGTTCGAGGATCCAAAAATAAAAAATAAAAGATATAAATAATAAAAAATTAAATTAAAAATAACTAAAAAAATTAAATTAAATTAAAAAAGATGAATAAAATTTTGAAAAATAAAATAAATAAAATAATAAAATAATAAGTCAAAAATTTGAGGAAATAAATGCAAAGTTTTAATATATTAAAATGCATTTAAAATTTCGACAGATGAGACTGAAAGGGATTTTGATCCTCATCGACAGTCGAGATTAGTTTGACATGGATCACTCGAACAAGCCATTGGGATCTTTTCCTTTAAATAGGGTGTTAGGGGTCATTTGAGATCATTTGATCTGTGAGTCTTGCGCTGAAGAAAGCTCTCTTGTAATCTTTTTCTTGTGCAATAAAGAAAGACTTTGGGGTTGAAATCTTGCTGGTGTTACTCTTCTAAAATGTTGTAAGATGTTTCATTTTTCTGCATAAATTTGTTTTCAGCCATTGGTAATAGTTTGATGAAGAGTGATGTTGAACACAAGTATCTTGTTCACTCACTAGGGTTTAAATGGTAATAGAATTTCTGAAAATAATGGCAGGTATCTCCATTGGATTTGGATTTTAGTATTGTTTTTTTCCCTCTTTATTGATAGTTGAAGTGAGCTGTGCAGGAAATCTAGATTGTGAAGATCAACGGGCATTTGAGGAAGTTCTCGGCTAAACCAGCCAACTCCCGTAAAGCATTTTCTTGAAGAGCCCAGCCAGTTTCGATCCTGGGTTTATCATTTAAATTTATCTTTTGAATACATGAGAGGTTTTCTAAAGTGCCTCATAGTAAATCTAAAATTCTGAAAATACTTTTGTGGATTATTGATAAATCTCGCTGTTTAGAGTCATTAGTTTGTGAATACTATAATTATTTAGTTAAATTTTGGGTTATTTCCTTGCATATTTTGTCTCTAGTTTTCTTGGTTTATAGGTTGCAGGAAGAGTTTCTTGTTGGAAGCCAGACCTAGGCCCTCGGGGTAAGATCTCACCTCACAGCCATTTCTTACAAGGTCACTGTTTTGCTGTCCGAGAGTTTCAAATTCAGGCACTTTCAGATCTGGAAATTTATTGCAAAGTTTTCATCAGAAGTAAAGGGGAGTTAAAAGAAGTTCAAGGTTGTCCAAGCCCTGCAAAACCACAGGCAAATCTGCCTCCATACATGCACTTTCCTTCCCACGCTGTAATATGTAAGGAAAATCGAAATTTTTTACATTGCTGCCAGAAAACTTCACGTTGCCAGCACACCTGCAAACCCTGCTCACACTGCTATTGATCCGCATCTCTGTTTTCGTTCCACGCAGTTCCTTTCTCCCTCTGGCAGCCCGAGTCAGCCTTATTTGCGCGCATCCATACCTCAGCTCCTCCACCTGTAGCTCTTTGTCTGCTATTTCCACGTCCCCTCTGTCTCATCCACGCAGTCACGACTCCACTGCTCCAACCTGCAGACATTTCTACGCTCCCATTCTAATACCTGCATCCATCAAACCCTCATCACCCATCCGCAGCAAAGTCCTCACACTATACGCTGTGCCTGCCGCTCCCATTGATCCTTCACGCAGCGCCATTCTATCCATCTGCTGTCTACTCCCTCAATCTGCATACGCTGCCCAGCATTTCCCTTCAACCTGCAAACACAAGCTCCACCATCACTGCCTTGCTCCAATGTTCTGCCTGTCCATTGCCCGCGCAGTTTCTCAGCTTCTTTACATCTCCCATCCTTGCCCACCGTCGAGGCTCACACGCAAACCTGCAATTGCAAACAAGGCAAATACTACTTTTTTTTACGATTAGGATTAGAGTGTAAAATTTTATGTTGTTACATAGTTTTGGTTTTATTTAACTTAGTTTCTTTTGGGTTTTAGATTTTAGATTAATTTAAATTTAGTTTTATTTCATTTTGACTTAAAAAAATATATAAAATATAAAAAAGGCTTAAAAAGTCTTTTAAGGGAATAAGAAAACACGGAATAGCGGTAATGGCAGCGGCAACTGACAGGGAAGCAGTGTAGCAAGTCTACAGCAACGGATGAGTTTCTAGCGGCTTGAAGTGTTGGCTCGATGACTTGCTGAGTAGACAATGCACTAAGTCAAGTGTCCTAAGTTGAGTGCCAAGGCAACAGATCACAGTGTTGGTAGTTGTACAATGCATCAACAGTTGTCTGACGGCGGCCTAGAATGCTACAAGCGAGGTCTATCAGGGTTAATGTTGGTCCACGTGCATGGTTTGGCAATCAACAAGCATTGCATTGCAGTGTCGGCTAAGACACATCCACCAGTTGTTGTGGCTACATACAGTGACCAGTCGGTGAAGGGTTCTCTTTAATAACTTGCCCCCGTTTGTATTTTAAACCCCCTTTTTTAATATAATTTTTTTTTTAAATATTGTTTTTTGTTTTTTCTGTTTTTGATATATTCTAATTTTTTTTAATGTGGCTATTTGACTTCTTTTTAATTATTTTTTTCTTCTTTTTTATTCTTTTTTCATTTTTTATCTTTATTTATTTTACTTTTTTTAATTCAACTATATTTTTTTTTCTTTAATGGCCAAAGGCCTCTTACAAAATTAGCAAATGGAGAAACTACAAGCTCTTGTAGCGAAACGCTTTAATTCCATGACAACAAAGTTGACGCAAGGTTGATGGCCAAAGGCCAAATCAGACTGGCTCTGTGCAGCGGTTGAGCAGCCAAAGGATCAAACAACTCTTATACCAATGTAATGAACAAAGTTCGTATACGTAACAGTAATCTTCAAAATACTTCGAAGACAAACACATCCATTGTAGCGCAAGTAATTGTATATTGAATATTATATAAAAAAATTGATGAAATGATTACAATGAGGGTAAGGGCCTGCTTATACACCCTAGGCAGGTACCTTTTCATGTACGGTCATGTCCTTAGAGACATGCCTATTCATTATTAACTATTAGTTAATTAATCATTATTACAATTATCATTATTACAATTATCATTATTATTTATATTATTTTATATATCTTTTATTCATAACACAAACCATACATACCATGAGAAACTATCCCTGACATTCAGTCTCCACTTCAGACAAATAGACTTATTGACACAAGGACATATACTACCCAAATGAATAAGCTAGCCACATATGTGGTTGCACAAAAGGAAGCCTTCTCTCTCAAATAATTGGATCTTCCAGGCCACATTTGAGAAACAATTTCCCCGTTTATAGTAGAAATTGGGGACCAATTCCTCTTGAGCATGGAAGAAATGCTGAACATGTGATTACATATGATAATTATACTATTATTATATTATGTTAGTCATTAGTCATCACTTGTGACTTTTTTTACTAGTAGTCATGCATATATTAATGGTCAACTTATTAAATGTTTATGTTGCTAGTCTTTTATTAATTTCCTCTGTATTGTTTTATTCATTCCAAGAATGTTATTACAAGGCTATCAACTCACCTATTTTGGCCCATATCATTCTGCTACAATAATTTACTCTAGCGATGATACCAATTTTGATAGAGCATAAGTTTTAAGTTATATATGTGTTATTTCAGGATGTGAAACCCCGGATTATGGAAGGTGTGCATTAATGCATATAATAATGTATTATTACATAGAGGATAATAGTAAAAAACACATAAAACAAGAACAAAAAATCACTTTGCCTTGTCTGTACAAACAAAAAATGGTATTTTTCCCAAAAAAAATTTTGGATGGGAAGCAGTATTGTCAGGGAGTCTGGGACATCTATATCCAGAGTCAATAGATTCTACTTACTATACAAACCGCATCACAGAGAAGCAAAACATGGTGCCTTGGATGTCACTATAGATAGTCAACAGATGCTAAGTTCAACACCATTTTGAAAAATATTTTTTCTCTCCCTTATTCATTCTCCAGCAACAACGTGTTGTGCCTAGAAAAAATAAATGTCTTCAAATAATAATTAGAGTAAGCTTCTTTCTTATCAAGTTACATTCTGGAATATTTAGCAGTCCATATACTTAAACCACCCAAAATACCAGACAACCGTATGTATTTGCCTCTATATGCCATCCAAAGAAGCAACTATTTTGGAGTTGCCAGTGTTTCAAACTCAAGATCAAGATTAGAAATAGGATAATAAAACTATATATACTGGAATTAAAACTCCATTTCAAGTATCCACTCAGAAATGCAAAATTTTACAGACATCACCTGTAGAGGGGAATGAGACGACAATTTAAAGTATCTAATAGAAGCAACTGAACTCCAGTTTTGCTTGATGTTGATTGAAAACGTTGCATCGTCTGCCACAATACATTGCAAGTCAAGTGAAAACCAGTTTCAAAATAACACTGCAGGTGCTGACTTTGCAAATTGATGTATAATATAGTTTTTATCTATCTTACTTTTCAATTCTAGCAATGCTGTGTTACCTACCGGTTTAAATAGAAATGATCAATTTGGGGAAAAGATATGAAAAATAGTAATAAACGGAAGATTTTCATTCAGTTCAACATACTATAATATATCCTTTTTAAATAAGAGAAGAAAAATCCAAAAAGCATATAAAGTGATAAAAACTACAAATATGAGAACAGTTATTGGGAAATCACCTATGTGATGTGATTTCTCAACTACAGATAGATTTACAAATAATTGGGGGAATTATAAAAGTGGTGTGATTTCTCCAGGCACATGCAGGGGTTTAAAATACTTCACTCTTTTCCCACGTCAGATTTTTTTCCAGTACAAATTCAACAAGTAACCAATGCAAAACACAGAGGACATTAGAGTTTTAGACAGCCACAGATGATTATCAATAACTCTACAACACTCAGTGAACCATCTTCTCACATAGCTGCACAGTGTTTTGATTTCTTTCCTTCTTTCACTGGATACGCCAATGCACAAACAGGCCCCAATTTCATATTTGTTGGATGTACACTAGATATCAGGTTGCTACAAAGTTACAAACCTGATTGGCTAAATAAAATAGGAATAATTGTTTAAGGTGTATGTTTGAGAATCACGAAAGCAATAAAACAGTCATGTCAACCGTGTAAAAGAAAAACATCGAACTTAAATACTCTTTGAGCATCTTACACTTAGATAATTAAAAAACTTCTTTATCTGATATGATGTCCTTGTCTATTTCAGTGATTGTTTCAAGTGGTACCAAAGCCTTTATGCCTCCTCCTATTCAATCTCTCTGTTTTTTATTCACCCAATTAATAAACTGAGACATATGAAAAAGGGTTTGTCTTTGTTCTCATTATATTCTATTTCCTATTCCCACTTCTTTATTCTCCCAACCCACCATTATTGTATCCATTTCCACTATGTATCCCATCATTGTCCCCAAACACCACTAAACCTTCTAAATGGTTTAGGAGTCAGGACTCAGTGCTTTGGAATCTTGGATCATGTTTGGACTCATAACATATATGAGTTACTTACTCATTCATTATATTTTGGACATCTATTGGTATTATGCATTGTTTGGACATGGCTTTATTGAATATCAATGAAAAATGTTTTTTTATTCAATATATGTGTATATCTTTATTTATTGTATTCGCTGATTTTTTTCCCGATTTTTCCCAATCCGATTAAAACTCTTCACTCTTAAATAACACTCTCGAGACAACTCACCAATTACCAATTCACCCCTCTTAACATGGGACTCAAAACATTCACAATTCAATTTTTTTTTATAAATGAAAAAGATATTGATGTGATAGCATCCTCCCTTCCTCTATCACTAACAATCATAGGCTGTTTCAGTAACATGCCTTTTTATATATGTGACGTTCATAATAATTAGGACTCTCATTACTACAATGGCATTACTCAAAGTTTTAAAAAACTACTTTTTTGGTATTTGAAATCGTGTGTATAATATATGGCTCAGCTGGGACGATAAATAAGGTACTGTTGTAAGCCTTTCATCAAGTAATATAACCAAATTTGCCAAGAAAAACATCATCATATAAAGATGTATTACAGAAGTATTACTTGCATTATATACAAAAAATACATCCAATATCATATATTTCATCTTTCCTGAATCTCATTATCAATAACATCTAAAGATCCAACCAAAGTGACATAAGATCAACATGCTAACAGTAGGTAGTACCAACATACATTAAAATG
Organism: Pinus taeda; assembly: GCA_000404065.3. Taxonomy (NCBI): domain Eukaryota; kingdom Viridiplantae; phylum Streptophyta; class Pinopsida; order Pinales; family Pinaceae; genus Pinus; species Pinus taeda. The sequence continues at coordinate 182,263 of APFE030845642.1, forward strand.
GGGACGAAACAATGAATGTGGTGCAACTAATAGTAACCTCACATACGTTTCCATCATGGCAATGCTTGGCACAACCTGCATTCAGACATACTCACGTCAATCCTTTTATATAAATCAACTCCTAAAGTATGAAATTTTATCATGGTTAATCCAATCTGTGATAACCTTTGTTCTAGGGAATAAAATCACCAGCAATCATCAGCACTTTTAAGGACTCAAGCCATATATTCACAGTGTCTATATATTCACAGTGTTCATTAAAGGTTTGTTTAAACGCTATTTTCACCGATGTTATCCCTAACCTTGGGAATGAGATGCAGGAACAGATCTAGGGGACAGGCAAACGAGGAGAGCCAAAAGTCAAGGTATACTTCTGGACAAAGGGAAAGCACAGTACTCGACGGAAGTCCATGCATATCTATGGTACATCATTCAGAAAAGTATGTGCTAATTCAACTACCAAGCAATTATTTGGATTTAACGATATTTATAATTAATTCCCACTCTCAAGCATTGCTCTTTTCCTGCCTCCTTACAAAAGCATTAACAATGTTCTTTAACAACAGAGGAATGCATATTTGACAAGCATCTAGGTCTAACAATAACCATCAATAGAGGTAGTCGGAACCGCTACAGAATCAGAAGATCATTTTGTGAAATGCAACCAGTGAATGCAATTGGTTTAAACAATTGCATATAGTTTTTCACTCAATGTGTAAATATAGACTTATGAAGTGAAATACAAATCCTTCGACAAGAACATCAAGGAATATTGTACTTGTTATGAACAAAGTTCATAAACGTCACAAAATGCTCAGAAGATATGAAATATATAAATATCCATGACAGGACAATAATATATTACATAAAAAAAGTGCAAAATATGAGATGGTGATTGAACTGTTACAAATGAGGGCCCGCTTATATACCTAGGCAGGGGCCCCTTCATGAATGGTCATGTCCTTAAAGACATGCCTCTTCTATACTAATCACTAGTTAATTAATCGTTATTATAATTATCAGATATATATATATAGATATTGCCTTCTTCTTCGAAAAGCTTTGTCCTCAAAGATTATTGCTAACAAGGCGTGTCAGTTGTTTCTTATCTTGTAACCTGTTCACATGTTTACAAATTCTTGGAGATGTCATCTTTGTTGATACAAGATAAATAAAATTGTCTCACTGAGAAGGGATCTAACCATCCTAAATTAATCATTTGTGAAAACTTGCGGTTATTGGATACTTCATGTGAATTGTTATCACAAGACTAAATTGCACTGATGTTAGTAGTCTTCGGAACATAAGTTCGTTGTTTCTGTTATGAGTGATACAAATATGCAGACTAGTTGAGTTGTCTGGGACACTGCTCTTGTGATTCAGATGTCGATAAGGAGTTCTTGTGGTTTGATTTTCCCTTATCTTGTATTTGACAATTCCCTGATTTCAAATATTGATGTTGTTGAGTTGGTGACAAAATCTTCATTTGGATTTTTCATTGTCTGAACTGATTTATCATCTTCTTCAGTTGTGATATTGATCGGATCAGTATTCATTCCTTTTTATTCAACTTGAATGGTTATGTCTGACGACTTTGATACGTCTTTCGTGATGAGTTCTTCTAATTTGTTTTTCAATGATTTCTTGTCATTTTTAAGTTTCTTAATTTGTGTCAATAATTTCTCATTGTGGTCTTTGAGACGAGTAACTTCTTTGTTTTCGTATGTGATAATCTTTTCAACTTCTTTCTGCATATTTTGCATTGTCTTTTGGTTTTATTGAAGAATTACTTTTGAGATATCTTTTATGTCTTCTGGTGTTATTGAATTTGGTTTAAATGTAACACCCTGTAGCATTATTTTTTTCTTTTTGTAGGAAATGTCAAAAACTTATTTTTCGTAGTCAAGGATAAGGACCCCAGTGATTCCATCCAGGGTGAACCCAGAATTATATCACTATTGTTACAAAATAAAGTTTTCACCATGAATTGTAAGGCAAAAGTATAGTCTCCAATACTTAGTTGTAAATTTCTTACATTATATTGTTTTTGATTTATCGAATCCATAATTTCAGTTACATTTGATTAAGGAATCACTAATTGGTTAGCACATTTTGTACTAACATAATTATTATATTGAGTAGGAACAATAGAGATCACAATAGCCTTTCCTGCAACTAATCCTTCAATTTAAATAGCGCGTTAACACATATATCAAAAGTTTTAGGAAATCCTCCATTATTGGCATCCATTTTACTTTCTCTGAGAAGAGCTTAGAGTTTTAAAAGTGACCTCCTCTTCTTCTTCTTCTTTTACTATAACCTTTCTCTTTTGAGTCTGAATCGGAATTATTTTTTTTATTCTTCTTAAGAGAAAACCTTAATATATATTATATATATATATATATATATATATATGAAGAGAGAGAGAGAGAGAGAGAGAGAGAGATATTAAATTGATAATAATATAATCAATAATAATCTTTTTAATAACTTAATATATATATATTATATATATATATATTATATATATATATATATAATATATATTATATTGAAATTTAAATCCCTTTTAATCTCCTTCCTTTTTTTATATTATGCTATATAACATTTAATATCATTTATAACTTGTCTTCCACATATGAATGGTAGACCATTCATTTAAATTTTAGCAATTTGTCCTACTATTATATTGGACTCTAAAGCCCAAAAGTTGAGGTTCAACAACACTCTATTCTTCCCTTTTGTTGAGAAATCTAGGGCAGCTATGTTAGGTGATTTCTCTTCTTCGATAAGAGCTTGTGATGTAATTTTAATTAACTTAATTAGCTTCATCTTTCTTTTGATTCCAATTAGTGTTCTAATCATCAAACAACTACAGAAAAATAAAGAACAATGAGACGAGGACACGAGATATAGGCTATCATCCAGGGCCAAAACCTCTCCTCTTAAGAGGAAAACCCACAAGAACTCCTCTTCTTATAGAACTTCAATTGACGAATTCCAAGACCTACGACCCTTGACCAAAACTTCTCCAAGACCAAGTCAAAATTCTCCTTGAAGCACTTCCTTCTCTCAAAGTTAACCCAAGTCAAATGTGCCTTCCAACAACATCCACCTCTCCTTTGACCAAGATTTCGGACCTGCAACTTTGACTGTAATTTCGGCTTGCAAGAATGATCCTTTACTGCTAGGTTTTGGCTTCTTTTGAGGTTTGTAATTTTTTGCTTTAGAAACCTTAGTTGCAGTCCACACGTGTGAGAGAAATTGGCCCAAGAACAATCTTTTTTGCTTCAATTTTTCTCCTCCTTGTATTCTTCTCTTCCTCGCTCCTTCTAGGTCTTGATCGCTGTTTTGGATTGAACTTCTTGTGTGTTGAATTGATGATCCTCCAAATGAAGTCGAGCTCTCTTATATATAGTCTTTCTGGCAAGTCGAATAGCCCCTTCATAAGGCCGACTTGTCACCTTGTAGGTCGACTTGTTCTATCTTGAAGGTTGACTTGTAGCTTCTTGTTTGATAAGGTCTTGGAGGGTCTTTGCCTCTAATTTTGACTCGAATAAATTTTCTTTACAATATGTAACATGCCCAAAAGGGTCTTCCATATATGACTATGGCTCTTCTGACTTGTAGACTCAATGACAAGCCCTAGAAGCACTCCATGGGTGCTTGACCTATAAATCAAATAACCTTGACCATGAAACCCATGCCTCAAGAATAACAATAATAAATTTATTCTTCTCTTTATATCAAATAAATAAAATCATGATTACATTGTTGAGAATCACGATTGTCGTTAGACCAAAACCCGCAAGTGTTAGTCACCGATCGCATCGCCAGAGATAAGGATCCATGAGAGGCGGTTAGCCCATGTCGTGAAACACATGGGGAGTGTTGGTTTATCCAATGTCCAACAATCTCCCCCCCAACGCGAGTCGGGTGTGTATCGAACTCGCAACCTATGCTCAAATACCACTTGTTGGGAATCACAATTGCCGCTAGACCAAAACCCGCAGGTGTTAGTCAACAATCGCATCAACAGAGATAAGGATCCACGAGAAGCGGTTAGTCCATGTCGCGAAACACACGAGGAGCGTTGGTTTATCCAATATCCAACATACATGTCATTATGAAGATCGAACATAGTTACATATTTCAACACTCCCTCTTAACTAAGGAGGTATTCATAATCCATACAAGGTAAATTTTGAAACTGAAGAATTCTCATAAGAAGAGTCGGATTGGTAAGCCATCTGATAAGCTACTTCCTTAGCTTATGACAAAGCATCTCATCATACAAACCAACATTGTCACATAGCAAGGCCTTGACTAACAGTCCTATCTCTCCACAAGATCAGAGCACAATGTTGGCGAGACCAATGACTGATAAACACCATCATCATTGTCTCTAAAGGCACATATCCCACCCCGGTTTTCACAAGGTATGTCCTTCTAGGACAATTCCTATCATGGAATAACACATCCTGAAGGAATTTCCTCTTTGACTACTCTTACCTATTGGATGCCCTACCACATCCACAAAGAGTATCAGAATCAATCACAGATGCTTACACAATCCTCCATTCTTTCTTCACAACATGAAGAGAAGAATGGTGTGTCTATCTCTCCCTCTCAACTAGGAAAGATATACTCGTTCCTATAAAAAGAATATACCCAAGGACTTGTCCATACTCCCACTTAACTAGGGACATGTTACCAATATCAGCTATCTACTCTTTGGTGGAGATCAAGGTACTATGAGTTGCTTGTTGGGCTCCTCCTTTCAATGTCATGAACTTCATTTTCTCCATTATGGAGCCTTCATCTTCTAGATTTTTCTTCGTAGGGCATCGACCATTAGCACTTTCCTTTCAACGAACCATAGTGTTGACCCAATAGTCATGTCACCCTTCTTTGCATTGAAAAGTGATCTTCCAGTCCACATGACTTTTATTCACATAGCTACCTCTTCCAAGTCATGTTTTCTTTCAGGATCTTCCATCCATTCCCACGAGTGCTAGTTGTAGGTGACATCTACAACTCTCTTTCGGTAGCCCTGTTTCAACCCACCCAGGTGTTGTTCAAAAATCAAAAATGAACATCAAATCAAAGTTACCTTTTATAATGGCCTTTTCATCATGGCATCTTCTTCTTGCAACATCAACATCCTGCAAATTCGTAAACACGTCTCCAAGACTTTCAATGTCAAGGGTCTCCTTCCTTTACAAACTTTATCAAAGTCTTCATATATTCTCTATGGAAATGTCATAGCTCATTCTGGATGTTGATCACTTATCTTATTTTACCTGACTATACTTGCATTTCTCACAAATTCTTCTTCTTTTTTTCACATATTGTTCCCCAGGAACATCTATACATAGTTCCTTCATCTAGTCAACCACCTCATATTCCATATGAGGACATATTATGTTTATTTCATCTTATCAACATGTGAACTAGTTCAAGGTATATGCCTTCGTGCATCTTTCTAAAGCAAGAGATCCCTCCTGTTCTATCATGCTCATGAGATAGAGCATTTAACCATGCTAGCTGCAACTATATGACGACATGACTTAATCTATCAAATACATAGATACCTCTTTTCTCCTTCTGGTTGTCTAGACTTCCTTCGACAGCTTCCTTTCCTTGCTCGAAAGTACTTTAATCATCTTGACATGTTGCACTCTTTTGTATCCATGCCATCATCCTCCTAAACAATGGATCCCACACAAGGTGGAATCTAGACCATTAACGAGACTTTTGCTTCTTCCAAGTAAACCTTCTCATTAAGATTCTACTGGAGGATCTCGATGATCTTCATCCTGCAAATGATCCTTCTTTTGATGATGATGTATGATGATTTATTTCTATCTTTTATCATGCTAGATGACTTTCTTCTAACCATATATTGCTCCATTCTTTCAATAAGGATACCATGAGCTACTTTATTTCCATCATAATGACTACTACAACAATGTAGACTTCTTTTTCAGCTATCCTTTCAAGCTTCTATAATGATGTCATGCGCTCTTTTCTGCTTCAATCATATGCTTCTAATATGATGCATTATGGATCACAAAAGCTTGAATACAGAAATGATGCATCCTATCATACTTATAATGCTTCTTCTCCTAACAGCAATCTTTAGCCATGGTAGAGGTCTTTTCACCTCCTACTTCTCCTTGCTACATACCTGAGAAACCTTAATAGTGAAGATATATCCCTTCCTTCTTGGATTTCTTCTTATCAGGTTCTTCTACTTCTTTGGTGATATGGGCTTCATTCCTTTCGTTCCTTTTCTTGTTGTCCTTCTTGAGTTTAGGACAATCACTCTTGAAATGCCCATATTCCTGACATCCATAGAACTGGATCTTTGAGATATCGATCTTCTTTTTCTGAGGACCAAACTTCCCAAATTTTCTTTTCCTCTTAGCCATGGCAGTAAACGCTTTGACTTATTCATTTGATCCCACATCACTTTTTTCCTTCAACCTTGTTTCTTCAATCTTACACAATGACCAAAGTTCACGAAATGGGGTGGCTTCCTTCTTTCCATAGATGCTTGTTACAAAGTTGCCCCATTCATCAGGTAGTGCATTGAGCACCAGGGTGGTCATTTCTTTGTTGGACATTATTTCCCCTAACTATTGCAGTTGGTCTCTTATTTGTGACATCTTCATAAGATATGAGGCTATCCCTTCTTCCTTTGATACCTTCATCTTGTACAGCTCGGTTCTCAAAGATATAACTTCTCCTACAGTGCTTTCAGAGAACAATTCTACCAACTTATCATAAATTTCTTTGGAATTCTCCAACTTTGCTACATAAGGGATGAGGGAGTCCTTGATTGATTCTATAAGGATTCTTTGAGCCCTTATTTCTCCTTTCATATATTTTGATAAAGCTTAAGTTTCTTCTTATGATGGTCAATTGAACCCTTAAGATGCCCAATAACTTCATTCTCTATGAGGATCAAATCTATCTTCTTCTTCCATGCAAGGAAATTTGATGACCCAACCAGTTTGGTGTTCTCCTTGCAAAACGAAGTCATTTTGGTAGTAGATTCAAACATAGATATAAGGATACTTACTTGTCAAGTGAAGATGCTCCTTTGATGATGATATCTTCGACTTGATGCCTTTCTTGATTTTGATGATAGTTGATGATGATTGCTTCCTTGAAGATGACAATACTTCTTCTTCTAGAGATGCCCTTCTTCAAAAATATTTGAGATGTGATTCCTTCTTTAAAGAGAGGGAGATCACCTTGATTCATTTGAAAATGATGGTAATGCTTCTTCTTGCTTCCTTGGAATGTAGGGACTTCAAGATGCTTCAAATGTGTAGTCCTCCTTTCTTTGAGTGGAGGTAGGGTTCTTCTTGAAAATAGATTCTTTGTGGTCTTCATCTTGTTGTTGCTTCTAGATGGTATGATCCTTGTGATGAGATGGGTAGTCTCCCCTGATGATCCTTGTTTGGTCGGCCCTTATGCATCCCTTCTTGATGGTTCGATGTCTTCTTTGATGCCTTGAACTTTCTTGATATTTATTTTGATGGTCCTTCTTCAAGCTGCCTTTCTTTGTCTTGTCACCTTAGCTCTAATACCATGTTGAGAAATATAAGGCAATTATGTTAGGTGATTTCTCTTTTTCGATAATTGTTTGTGATGTGATTTTACCTATGTTACCGGATCCGGCACTCCATGGTCTAGGATCCACGGATCTGATCCAGATCCGGATCCGCCTAGATCCGTCCAAGAACCGGCAACGTGGCGGATCACTATTGGCCAGAAATGCATCCCTGAATTTGGAAACAGATCCTGCAAAATTGGAAACAGTTCTTGTGATATTTCCGGATTTCAAATTTTTTGTAGCGTGGTTTTTAGTTTGTAGGCTTCAGTTTTAGGTTTTTATTTGGCTTTATGTCGATCATTGTCTCTTTCACACATTGACATTTTTATAGCAACAAAGGAGGACAGCGAGACAACACCAGTTTTCGTTTTTGCTTTGTATGTTGGCTGTGGCATTTGTTGAAAAGATAGCGCCTAGAAAGACAGCGCCCGGATAGCGAACATGAGCACACTGTTCACCAGGCAGCACACTATAGCGAGCATGAGCATTTGTCTACCGCACACTATTCACCAGGCAACGATCGCTCTTGATAGAGCATTGAGCAACAACGATGCAAAACAGACTCAGGACTATTCACCAGGCAGCGACTAATTGTTTTAATTTTCTGAGGATGATTCACCAGGCAACAATTCACAGTTTGATAATTTTTTGATGTTAAATTAAATTTTTTAATCGGGTCTGAACTCATTCATTTTTTAACTTTTTTCACGTTAAATAAACATTGAATAGTAAACTGTCTTTGCTTTGGGTCCAGAACAAACCTCTTGTTCCCCCATGTCCAATCCATAGAATAGTAAACACTGGTGGTCGTGGTCCCAACTCCCAATGGCGTTAGTTAATTAAAAATTTCACGTCTAATTTTAACTCAGCGTCTAATTTTAAAGACTTCAGCTCAGCATCTAATGTTAAAGACTTCAACTCAGCGTCTAATTTTATCATTTTGATTTTGTTGTCTATTCTTCAAAGTTCACATTTGACTCTGTTTTTATTCTCAATGAGGTTTTTGGGTTGTCAAATGTTTTAGACTTTTAGTGCATTTAGTGACCAAAATTTGGGATCTTTTGAAAACAAAATAAAATCCATTAGAATCTAAAACAATGAAGATTAGAAATTAAAATTTTAAAAATATTACTATATTTTTTGTACGGGATCTAGTCACATGAATTAATGTGGCTATTTAAATTTTAACAAATACCTAGCCACATTGCAATATAAATATGTGGCTTTTTTATAAATATCTAGTCACATAAATTAATGTGGTTATTAAAATTTAAAAAATATTATTATTTTTTTGTACTTGACGTATTAAAATTTAAAAAATATTATTATATTTTTTGTACTTGACATATCCTCGTTGTATCCAGATCCTGGATTTTCAAAAAACTAGTGAATCCAGATCTGGATCCGTATCCGTATCCATATCCGTATCCGAATCTGAATCCTGGTAACTTAGGATTTTACTTAACTTAATTAGCTTCTTCGTTCTTTTGATTATAATTAGTGTTCTTATCATCAAACAGCTACCAAACAACAAAGAACAATGAGACAAGAGGACACAAGATATAGGCTATCAACTAGGGCCAAAACCTCTCTTCTTGAGAGGAAAACCCACAAGAACTCTTCTCTTCTTATAGAACTTCAATTGACGAATTCCAAGACCTATGACCCTTGATCAAGAGTCCTCCAAGGCCAAGTCAAACTTCTCCTTGAAGCACTTCATTCTCTCAAAGTTAACCCAAGTCAAATATGCCTTCCACTAGCATCCGCTTCTCTTTTGACCAAGATTTTGGACCTGCAACTTTGACAGTAATTTCAGCCCGCAAGTTTCGGCCTCGTGCAATGGCTGCAACTTCGCACATGTCAGAGGTTTAGGGCACAATTAAGAGGCTTCTCTCCTTTGCTTTGGTTGGACTCTTCCTCTCATGAATTCGGCTTGCAAGAATGATCCTTTAATGCTAAGTTTCGGATTCTTTTGAGGTCTGCAATTTTTTGCTTTAGAAACCATAGCTGTAGTGCACACATGTGAGAGAAACTAGCCCAAAAACAATCTTCTTTGTTTTGATTTTTCTCCTCCTTGGATTCTCCTCTTCTTCACTCCTTCTAGGTCTTGATCTCCTTTTTGGATTGAACTTCTTGTGTGCTGATTTGATGATCCTCCAAATGAAGTCGAGCTCTCTTATAGTCTTTCTGGCAAGTCAAATAGCCCCTTCATAAGGGCAACTTGTCACCTTGTTGGCTGACTTGTTCTATCTTGAAGGCCGACTTGTGGCTTCTTGTTTGACAAGTGGGTCTTGGAGGGTCTTTGACTCTAATTTTGACTCAGATAAATTTTCTTTACAACATGAAACATGCCCAAAAGGGTCTTCCATGCATGACAATGACTCCTATGACTTGTAGACACAATGACAAGCCATAGAAGCACTCAATGGGTGCTTGACCTATAAATCAAATAACCTTGAGCATGAAACCCATGCCTCAAGAATAACAATAATAATTTGATTCTTCTCTTTACATCAAACACATAAAATCATGATTACATATGTCATTATGAAGACCGAAACTAGTTACATATTTCAACACCTTCTACACTTGAAGCCGGACGTACGGATGGCAGGGAATTTGTACAACTACGAAGTCAACTGCAACTTTCGTTTCTCGTCTAGAATGCACGTGGATGTGTTTCTACGGGTTGTAGCAGAATAGTGCCAGCACAGGCAGCAAATAGCATCCAGTGCCATGGCCATTTGTGTCGGACGGCAGTGGTCGCTGCAGATGAACAGAGGTGAGTAGTTTTTCTTTTATGGTTTTAAATTTTTTTTCTTGTTTTTCTTTAAAAAATAATTTAATAAGAACCTTGTTTTAATTGTTTTTTTGACTTTTTCTAAAAAAACATTAATATCTATATATATATATATATATATATATATATATATATATATATATATAATAATATATATATTATAATATATATATATATCTTTTTTTGTTATTTTGACATTTTTTTCATTTTGTTTTAATGGCCAAAGATCGGATCAAACTGTGTCTGTGCAGCAGTTCAGCAACCAGAGGATCGAATAGCTCTGATACCAAACGTTATGAACAAAGTTTATAAACGTAGCAGAATACTTAGAAGATCTGAAATATATAGATATACATGAAAGGACAATAATATATTATATAAGAAATGTATAGATGATATGAAATGGTGATTGAATTGTTACAAATGAGGGTCAGCTTATATACCTAGGCAGGTGCCCCTTCATGAGTGGTCATGTTCATAAAGACATGTCTCTTCTATAATAATCACTAGTTAATTAATCATTATTATATATATATATATAGCAGTACTGACATATTTGTTTTAGTACGCCAATGGTTATACTGTCCCAAAACGTCCATATTTTTGCACATCATGCATGAACAAAACTTTGCATTTACATGGACAAAGAGCAGAACTATACATGCAAAATAACTTTGAAGAGGCAATTAATATAACCCACTGAAAAATCCATCTGAGGTCCACAACTTCTCTTAAATAGAAGGAAAGAAACGGAAACCATGTGAATTTCACTTTGCTGGTCATAAACTGAGAAGGAAATCTGAAAATAGCGAGCACTCAAGGCAATGGGCATGCATTTTACTAAAAGGACGAAAGCATTATATACCATAATCACCTCTCTCTATTAGCAGTTGATCCTGACAATTAATCTATTATACCTGGCCAGAAAACATTGTCTCCTCAATATGACCAGCAAGTCGTAAGCATAAGTGGAGAGACAAGCCAGAAAGTAATGACATTGGCAAAGCATGTGTCTCACGCATCATAGCTAGTCGCTCGCTAAGCTGATTGATGGGTGCTTGCAGTATGACATCAGCAACACCACTAGAATTCAACCAATTCATTATTGCCTCACAAGCTGGTTGAGCCATGGTATGTGAAAGAACCCAGAACATACCCATAGATTTCTCATCTAAGTTCAGATAATCCAAAGGACGTTCTCCTGAAAGAGTAAACATAGAACACAAGAATCAAGGAAATTTAATAATAAAACCAAGAAAAAAATATTTTCATCTAGATATTTAAGTTATAAAATCTCCCATGACAAACAAATATAAAACAGCTGTAGATTGCTAAAAGCTCGTTGCAAATGAACTTGGAAGCTAAATTGCATGAATTGAAGAAAAGCTGGCACTAGAAATTACCAGAATCGTAATTCATCCTTTTGAAATTTTCCAGAAAAGGGCAAACACAAACTAGGCTTTAAAAAGAAAACTCAATATATGGAAACAGGTAAGATGAGATACTACAGATCATAATTTATCTAGCAAAGAAAATACAGCAACCTACTGATTTCAAAATGATGTTGAATTTTGTGTTCAATCATCAATTTTCAATTTATCAGAAACCAAAAAGACTGGAGTTGCGACATTTTGCATTTGAATTGAAATATTAATTTTTGGAGTAGCAAACATCAAACTCATAATAATATCATACTGTGACCATGTTAATAATGTCATTAATGTGTAAAAAAGGGTTAACTTTAGTTAGGTCATCCAACAACCATAACCATCTAGGGTACTATCAAATTATAAATGATGTAGTGAGTGATCAGATAAGTGATGGAGTGGTACATGTATTCAATAAATGGGTAGCATGACTCTCACTAGCGCTACAGTGTAAATGCCATAGCATATTAATAATATATGGTGTTCATTATTTTCTCCGCCTCTCTTTGTTTATCATTATATGTATATGCACTGTTATCATAGCTTGTCACAGGGTACTATGGCTGGAGAAAGACAAAACCCTGAGATTCAAGTTTCAAAGCTGATAAGAAACAAATCCTGTCTGAAGCATGATCAAGAAAACTAAGAGAGATGCTCTGAGACCCAAACCATGAAGAAATATAGTGTAACATCAGTGGAGAAGAGTAGATTCAAGTTAAATTTTTATTTTTCCTAAAATTAACATTAGAGTGACATGAGGATATGTAGCATAAGAGGTATGAATGGAAACTGGATTGGCATTGTTACCCACCCAAGTGGGTGACCCCTAGGAGAAACAAATTTCTCCTATTTCTTTAGCTTAGCAGCTAGCAGCCCTATGATGATCTACAGATTGCTATACCTCAGAGCTCTCCACACATGCCACCGTCCATACATTCCATTCTCTAGCTTCTTGAATGAAGGTGTCTCATCTATTATAAGGTACGCTAACCATTTCTCTAATCATGTGCTTTCACTTAATGTTAAGGGCATTTTAGTATGAATCACAAGTTAAGCTGGATAATTGACCGCTCTTGGTTATTTCCTTGTTCCCACACTGCACTTTCATGGTTATCCCTTGCCCAGCATGTTTTAAAATCCAGAACTGGGTATTGAGCAAGGCTGCCTATCAAAACAGGGTTTGAATCAGAACCAGATTCAATGAACTGAAATTGAAAAAAATACTAAAAATAATTATTTTTTTACATAAAAAATAATTTTAAAGATTTCAAACCATTAGAGACAAAATATACAAAGTTTGTTCATCTCAATGTTTTTAAAACCGGAACCGGCGACCGGACCGGTCCACCTAATGAACTGGTTTACCGACCGGAACCGGTCTAATCAGGACTGGTTGGGTCTAAACAAACCGGTTTTAGAAAAATACATTAAATAATTAATTTTTAATGAAACAAAACTATTTGTAAGATTTAAAACCATGATTCCAAGCCAATAGAGACAAAATATGCAATGTTTGCTCATCTATATACCATGTAAAGGTGAATATATCAAAATGGCACCAAGTGCAATACATAAGCAATGAGGATCTAAATGGCCTAAAAAGTCCAAAAACAATGCTGCAAGCTATGAGGCCATTGGCCTACTACAAGTCTACAGTGTACACATGATCAATCATCAAGTTCATCACCACTACTAGCCACAGGATCATCATCAGGAGCTACATAGACATCATCTGGTTCAGAGTCTGAGGATGCCTCAGCCTAATCTGCAACCTCAGTAGCAATGCCACCAATAACAATAGAAGTGGACCGAATGGAAGCACAAGTTTGTCGACCTGCACGACTAGTGCCTTCCATTGGTTCTTTGCCTTTCCTTGATGCCGCTACTAATCCTGGTTCTGATGCCGCCACAAAATCTACTTCATCCCCCGCTAAAGCCATGTCAATATCAAAATTAGCCTCAAACACAGGATCTTTAGTCTCCTCCACCCATTCTGATGTTTGATCAATATCGTCCAACTCCAACTCCAAGATGACTACTCCAGCAAAAACTCAACACTCTCCAAGCTCCCAAGCAAACTCCAAATCAGATGTGTGCGACAAATGAGAGGGAGAGGGGCCTCTTAAAGGCTTGGAGACGGTGTTTTTAGAGGGAAAGCACCCTTAATTTCCCTCCAAAACCCCTAAACTACCTTGGAAAAGCCGCACTGTGGGTCCTCAATGGGCATGGTAGGCAACCGGCCGGTTTTCTACAAACCGGCCGATTTCGTCCTAAACCGGCCGGTTAGAGCCAAATTCTCGCCATAGCGCCTCCTTAACCAGGTTTTTCAGCTGGTTCCAACTAGTGGCCCTATTGACCGGCTGGTTAGACCGGTAACCGGTTAGCTAGGCCGATTTTAAAAACTATGGAACTTCATCTATATACCATGTAAGGGTGCATATATCAAAATGGCACCAAGTGCAATACATATCATCAACAAAAAAACATAATCAATAAGGCTCTAAATGGCCTCTAAAGTAAAAAGAAATGCTACAACTTGAGCTACTAGGCCACTAGCCTACTACAAATCACTGATCAACATGATCACTCATTAAACTTCTACTTGTAATTTCTGTGAGTATAGCCTTTTCCCTAGCCTTGGCCTTCTCAAACTTCTTAAACTTTACAAGGTATTCTGCCCTAATAGGCTATCACTTCATTGGGTGAATCACATGGGGTTACGTGGCCTCTTATACCATCCAAGTGTTGTTTCAACCTATGGATGCCACCCCATCCCCTCCCATTGGGCGCTTGAAATATTTGCACAACACTTTACCATCAAAAATGTAATGTTCCCGACCACTTAGGAAGCTTGTGACAGATCCTACCAGCCTAAAGTGGTTCCCATAGGCTAAAGCGGGGAAATATTTAATAAAGGGGAATTAAATTGCCTAAGGAAAACATTATAAAGTCTAAAAGGAAGAAAGGGTGATATTTCCTAGGCAAGTGAAAAGTCACTTTAACATTATAAAATGACCTTATAAAAGTTGATTTAATAAAAGGAAGGTGAAAAGGTGACCCTACGTTCATAAAAGAGAGAAAATGAGGATACTTTCATCATTCGCACATTTGAATTTTTCGAGAAAAGAGCCTTTGGAGAGAGTTTGAAAAAGAAGCTTAGGGTTTTGGAACTCTAGTCATCATTGCTGACTTCGGTGTTGAAACTAGACACCCTAGTTGGATTTGAGAGTGAAATCACTCAGATTGCACCGTAGGAATTCAAAAGAGAATGAATTTCTAGGGATTTGGACCAGAAGAAGTGTTATCTGTTGAATCTCTAATTTATGGTTTTTCATTTAACTTCTATAAGATACCTCCCTAGAAGTACCTCAAATTTTCCACTAAATTTCTGAGTTATGTCGAATTTTTCAGCGAGAGGTTTCATCAAACAGTTGGTGTGCACTTGGCTGTAGGTGCACTTTAATAGTTTTCTTTTGCTTTATGTTACAAATAGTGATACACAGTACAATAGAAAATGATACAACCCTTTAAATCAGCAGCATGAGATTTATAATATACTCAAAAACAAGCAGCCCATTAATATAACTTGCAACAACCAACATTTTAGTCACACAGCCATATATTTGACTTGATTACAGAGAATACAAAACTGAATATACAAGAACCTGGGTTTATACTTCAGCAATATCTCCTCCAAAATATCAGTCCATTAGATGGTATAAATCAGCCACAAATGAGAGAGACAGATTGACCTTTGCCCTTCTAGCCAGCAACAGCTCCAACAAATATGCCCACATTGATAACATATGAATGAAATGAGAAATATCAAGAGCAGTGAAAAGAGTGTGGTTGTAGGTGACTTTCACGCTTCATATTTATATCAGCAGTACAGTATGCTCCCCAGCAGTTATAAGAACATTCATACACCACTTCCAGGTACTTAGAAATTATTATATCAGGTACAACAGTATTCTTTTGTAGAAAAAACACAACCAGCACAATTGATAGCAGCACCACAAACTATTGGAGGATACAGCCACTCGTACCACACAAGTTTATATAAATATTTGTGCCCAAAAATATGCAGCTAGCAAAGTGAAGATTTGGTCTTTTTTTTGTCCACATCAGCAAAGGGAACTCGAGCCCTATTCAACTGAGAATAACTTTGGCTTCTATGGCAGAGAAACTTGCCCCTTCTTGACCTTGCCATCTCCTCTTTTTAATGGGTATGCACAGCCTGACCAAGAAATGAAGAAAGACTTATATTAGAAGGTAAAATCAACTAATAACATTGTTCTCCATTGATGCAAAATGGCGAAATCTGAGTGATCATGCTCCAAATCTAGCTAGGGTGTACGGTTTCAACACTGAAATTAGCAACCAGACTTAGGGTTTCCAAAACCCTAGACTTTTCTCCAAGAGCTCTCCAAAAATTCTTTTTCTCAAATGGCAAAATGCTAGAATGAGGAGAGACCCCCATCATTTCCCTTTTTAGAATTCATTTGCCACCATTTTACCTTTTCCCTCCAATTAAATAATTAAAGAATCTTACCTTTCTTATTTAATAAACTGACTTTTATTAATTAATTAAGGTCACTTTTAAACCCGGAAAATGCTTAGTTTGCCTCCACGGTCACACTGGCCACCCATAGCCCAGTTTTATCGTCCTGCCCTGTAGAACTTTTCAACCCGATTCCAACAAGTTATTACACTAAGGTGTTTCTCCAAGTAGTCCGCCCGAAACAACACCTTAAGCATAATTAATTAAAAGATGTCTGTTAATAACTCCATTTTATGAAAATATGTCAAGTGATCTCAGATGGACCACATAAAACTCCTCAAAAACCTCTGGGCGCACTAATAGTGTAATCCAACTCTTGTGACCTGGTTGACATAAGCCCTGGAAACTCCTCCTAATCTCGATGCAAGGTAATGCAAAATTTTGGGACATTACAACTACTTTCAGGTTGGGGGCAAGAGGCATGGAGCCAAATATCCAAGCCCAGGTCTGAGACTTGATTATTGCTGCTAGAAGTCGATTTCCTTACATTCTGCCACACAAGCTTGCTGAAAGGATGATGAGTTGGAGGAATAAGCACCACAAGAGGGTTATGGTCATACAGACATGAGTTTTCTTACCTCTAGAGTATGAGCTATGCATTCTTTCACCTAGTCGAAGTTTGAGGAATAAACTCCCTGATTCCCAAGGGTTTGAGTTACATACTTCATGGTTGGGCTGAGATTTCTATTCAAAGTGACAAGTTTCCATTGCAAAGCTGGACTGAGTTCCCTCTTTCTTCTATTGGTCATGGGTAAACTTTAAATGTGGTTGTTTTCTACTATAATGATTGAGTCTGCCTGCTGAAGTGAGGCAGAGTGCCTTAATTTCCTCTATTGGGCACGATTTGGGGAGTTAAAGAGTCTGTTGCCTGATTGAACCAAGCCCCCACCTATTGACTAAACATGTAACCAATGAAACAGGAATCGCCGAGTATGTCGATTACTCGCGATTCATACTCTGCTCGTTCACCAAAAGAGGCGACTCGAAACTCTGCGAGTCAAACTCGCGTTGACCGAGTTTGACTCATGGCCAACGCAAGTTTGACTTGCAGAGTGCCCGAGTTAGCTGACTTTGTTGCGTTTGCCGAGTGTGCATTAAAAATCTCTAGGCGCGATTTTGATTTAGTTTTAAAGTTTTAACTTTTAGGTTAGTTTGTCTGTCCGCTGACAAACTAAGGCTAAGGCTAATGGCTCTCATATTATCCGATTCAATTCATACCTCGATACGAGAAGCAGCTGCTACAGCGGTACCTTTTCGGATATGTTGGAATGTTTGAAATCACCCACAGGAAAATGATAAGTTCTTTGCTTCGCTTCTGACTTTGGATTAAGCACAAGATAGTTGAAATCACTCACAGAGAAAAACTAATGAAAATATTTCTTCAATCTATTTACTATTGTAATTTAAAACTGGTATGAACAAAAAATTCAAGATTAAAGTTTAAAAACATTATTTAATTTTATTATTGTTTAATAGGTAAAAATATAATATTAAGTTTATATTGAATTTTACAGTTTTATTTAATAGTGGTTCAAGGATATTGGGTTGTAGTTATATTTATTGAAAATCTGAGCAGATCAATCTATAGGAATCACAATTTTGGCTGGCTAAATTAGTAATCCTAATGAGATAAAAAATATTTGACATTATAACTTCCTATCAACAAATCATAAAAAATCTACTAATTAAACTAACCCTTAAGATCATAAAAAATCAATTAATTAAACTAAACTAACCCTTAAAATCATAAAAAATCAACTAATTAAACTAACCCTTAGGCTTTAAACATAATACTACATTATATTAAATTTTTAGTGTTATTAAAATAAAAAGACATCAGTTCCCTTTGCATTGTCCCCGAAGTCCATATAGATTTCATTGTCTGCATTGCCCCCAACGTCCACATAAATTCTCCTTTCTTCTTCTTTCGATATTCATTTACAATTCTCATTTATTTCCTAAGGTAGCCTGTAGCTAGATAATTTTCTCTTATTCTTCTGAAGTAAGTTCGCCCCTATTGATGTTTGGTCTGAGGCAATCCAGCGAACGCATACCACAACTTTTTCTACCGCATGTTAATATAAATTTATTACTCTGTAGTCACTGGTTAGGAGTCAGGACTCAGTGCTTTGGATCATGTTTGGACTCATAACATATATGAGATACTTATTCATTCATGATATGTTGGACATCTATTGATAATAGATATTATGCATTGTTTGAACATGGCTTCAATGAATATCAATGAAAAATGTTTTTTTTTTTTTTTTTAATTCAATATATGTGTATATTTTGATTTATTGAATTCCCCGGATTTTTCCCGAGCTGATTAAGACTCTTCGCCCTTTTGCCTCGCCGATTTATTGCCGATTCCGAGTCTGGTAACATTGCATGTAACCTATTCTCATAGTTGTTGAAGG
The DNA here is from genome assembly GCA_000404065.3 of Pinus taeda. NCBI lineage: Eukaryota > Viridiplantae > Streptophyta > Pinopsida > Pinales > Pinaceae > Pinus > Pinus taeda. The sequence goes on from APFE030845642.1 coordinate 201,098, forward strand.
AAGGACAAGCCACTAAACACATTAAATAATCCTGTCTGGGATTGCGTGCAAGTGTTGTAGCTTCCAAAGACTATATTGGGCAGCTTACAGCAGTGGCATGGCATAGTGTCCAACATGGTTCTCTCTCCATGCGATTTTGAGCAATGCATGATCCTATATGATGTGTTGAAGCATTGTTTCTCTATCTGCTAGCAGCCACAAATACCAGGTGCCAAGTTATTATTTCTGTTATGTATTTTTCTTAAATACTAAAAGTTGTTATCATTTATGATTGACCATAATACCTTTGCTATGAGTCCTATTAATGATTTTGTTGAAAAATCTGAATTTGAATAAAATATCAGTTGCTATTTGAAGTTGCCTTTTTCATGTAAAAGTCATTGTGTGTTTGCCACAAACATATTTCATCCACTGCAGTGTGTCTGTGACTTGTTTGACAAAAGTTCTCACTGGGAAGACATAACAAAAACTCGGAAATTTCATAGCGGAATCTTATAGGGGTATCAGAGCATGCTCCTGCACAGCTGTGTGGTCTGAGGGTAGCCTAATAGTGATTACATGACAAAAGAAAATCCTTGTACAGGGATAACAAAGAGAAGGAGACACACCTACAGAGAACCAAATCCCCTTACAGAAGAGGACATCCCTGATACGGAGAGTGAAAAGACACCAGAAAAGAGGTAGGAGATAGAGGAAACACCTGACATTGAAGGGCCAGATATGTGAGATAAGGAGGAACTAGCCTTTAATAGATTGCTCAGGGTTATAAATGACTTGGCCAAGGGCGAAAAAGAGATGGTAGACTTGATGAAAGGGATGACCAACACAAGGGCCTCCACTGCGAAGGAGCCATTGAATGGAGAAGTGTCCAACAGTGTTGAGGGAAAGCATGCTCGTACCCATTTGCAGAGCCATTCTCACACTGCTAGTAAAATGCCCAGACCTAATATGCCTCATTTTGCACAAGGGACAGCAAAAGACTTAATAGAGCAGGCTAATTTTGGGATCCCTTATGCAGATTATATGGAACAGTACCAAGCACTGGGATGGGATTTCTGTGCTGCTGTGAATTTTACTAATTTCTGCCACCTTCAATTGAAGAGCAGGCCTAAAACTTTTCAGACGGTCCCAAGGAAAAATAAGAGATATAGAAAACATTGGGGAAGGTGACCATCCCCATTTTTTATGGGACGTCCAAATGTTCAGCGCAATCATCGGTACGGAAATTGGACACCTATTCTCAGCTGCATCAGATGACAGAGGAGGAGGCTATCAATCTGGCCACTTTGCACTTGGATAGTGAGGCCCATGAGTGGTGGTATCATGGGTTGTTGACTATCGACCATAGCAGCAACACCTCATACACAGAGTTCACTTAGAGACTTATTGAGTGGTTCAACAGGAAAGATCTGGAGCTTCATTTTAAAGAGTTGGCACAGCTCAAGCAGACAAGTAGTCTGCAGGCTTATATTTGAGAGTTTCAGAGGTTGGCGGTCATGGTCACGGACATCTCAGAGGCCAGATTGGTGATGATTTTTATAAAGGGGTTGGCAAAACCTTTATGTGAATGGGTCAGGGCTTTGAACCCACCACTCTTCGTGCAGCTATCAACAAAACCAAGGACTTACAAGATGCCGCTTCCAAGAATAAATTCACTCATAAACCTTCTTTCCCTCAACAGGGTAAAGAAGTCAAGCCCTTTCAGGATTGGACCAGGAAACTGAAGATGGATGAGGGAACCCGGAAGAGTCAAGGAAGAAGAAACTTTGTTTCAGCTGTCAAGAGCCATGGGAACCGGGCACAAGTGTACTGGAAAGGATAAAGTGGGCAAGGTTCACTATATTAAGGGACAGAGACAGATGGGGATGATTAGCAAGTATAGGAACAGGTATAGACACAGATGCACCAAATGACTGGGGGGCGAGTATCCACACGCAAAGGGCAAAGCTCCTATTATTGCCTCTATGTCAAGATTCTCTAGACATCACACCTTCAGAGAGAGGTTATAGCAAGACACAAGGTGATAGTATTGATTGACAATGGGGCTCCCCACAATTTTATACATGCGGAGATGGTGGAGCAGAGAGGGATTCCAATTTCCTACTCGAGAGTTCAATGGATTTACAGTTGTCATTCCTGGAAAACATCAAATGGACTGTAACAAATGCATCCCCAAATTAGAGCTCACCATGGGTAGCTATATAGTGACAGAGGATTTCTTTGTGGTAGATGTATCAGACACTAATGTGGTGTTGGGTTGCAAGTGGCTTTACTACATCAAGAAGTACACCACGGACCAACGAAACATGGAAATGGAGTTCAATAACCCCATAGATGGCAGGAGGGTAGTTTTGAGGGCCATGTATCAATAACTGCCAAAGCTAGTTTCATCCAACCATATGGAGGCACTCTTGAGGCGAGGCGATATTGAGTGGGCAGTAGAGTGCCTTATTACAAATAACAGGCAACCAGAGCAGCCACCACAACACTCATACAACATTCAAGTATTACTTCGTAAACATCAAAAAGATTTTGCTGACATTCCTCCAAGTAGACTACCAAACAAAGGTTTTGAACATGTCATAGAGCTTGAGGAGGGTGTGCAGGCAGTCATAACCACTCCTTATCGACATCCCAAGGTTTATAAAGATGAGATAGAGAAGACCATAAAGGAGTTGTTGAGGTTGGGGCATATCTGACCAGGATCTAGTCTGTTTGCTTCTTCAGTAGTGATGGCTAAGAAGAAGGATGACACCTTGCGAATGTGTATAAATTATTGGGCTCTCAACAAGAAAACTATCAAGAACCAGTATCATATTCCCAGGATCAATGAGTTGATGGATGACTTGAAAGGGGCCAAATATTTTTCGAAGAATGATCTTCGTTTTGGCTATCACCAAAATTGGGTTCGAGAGCAAGATATCCTAAATACAACTTTTAGGTGCCACTATGGGCACTACGAGTTTTTGGTTATGCCAATTGGGCTAACCAATGCTCCCACGACTTTCCAATCATGTATGAACCATGTGTTCAATAAGCAGTTGTGGAAGTACTTGTTGGTCTTCTTCGATGACATATTGATCTACAGCAAGGTATGGGAAGACCACTTGAGACACTTGGACGAGGTGTTGGGAATTCTGGAGGATGAGTTATATGCAAAGGAGTCCAAGTGTGAATTTGGCATGACGGAGATGCTCTACATAGGGCATGTGATTGGTCATGATGGGGTTAAGTTGCACCAAGAGAAAATATTGGCAACCATTGAGTGGCCCACCCCAAAGAATGTTACAGAACTGAAGAGCTTCCTTAGTCTCTACACTTACTACAGAAAATTTGTCAAGGGGTTTTCACAATTAACAGCTCCTCTTACAAACCTCACCAAGAAGGGAGCCTTCAGCTGGTTAGCAAATGCACAGTAAACATTCGAGAGGATGGAGGTGATGAGCACAGATTTCACCCAACCATTTGTGCTAGAATGTGACGCTTTGGGGGCAGGGATAGGAGAGGTTCTTATGCAAAATCAACACCCCACAACGTTCGAAATTTGCAAGCTCAGAGATTATGAGTTTCACTATTTGATCTATGACGAGGAGATGTTGGCCATAATGCATGCATTGCCCAAATTCAAGCAGTATCTGGTGGGGAACCGATTCAAAGTGAAAACAGACCATAACAGTCTGAGGTTCCTCACAAAACAAAAAGAACTAAGTGAAAGGCAATAGAAGTGGATAAGTAAGTTGCAAGTCTATGACTTTGAGATAGAGTATGTCAAGAGCAAGAACAACATAGTGGTTGATGCTCTATCGAGAATGCCACCCACTTTCTCACTCATTGAGATGACAGAAGATTGGATGTCACTGTTGGTGGTGGAGTACTTGAAGAATAAATTTGCTTGTTAGATTCTGGAGGGGTTGATCCATGATGATATGTACCGGGTTATGAATGACATTATTTACTACAAGAACTAGATCTATCTTGTGCCTGAGTCAAAACTCAAAGAGAGAATTATGCAAGCAACTCACAGCTCACCCTTAGCAGAACATCTAAGATATCTAAAGACCTACAAGAAGATTAGGGAGAGGTTCACCTGGAAAAGCCTCAAGATGGATGTCTTGAGATTGGTGAGGGAGTACAAAATTTGCTCATTTCTTTGCCATATCATCAAAATATTCAACTTCGCAAGTGGTCGAGCTAATTTTCAAAGAGGTCTTCAGATTACATGGGTTACCGAAGACCATTGTCTGTGATAGAGAGGCAGCTTCTGGCAGGAGCTTTTCAAACTTGTGGGGATTGAGCTAACTCTAAGCACCTACCACCCATAGACTGATGGGCAAACAAAGATAGTCAAAAAATGGTTGGAAGGCTATCTCAGGAATTATGTAGTCGGCCAACAAAAGGCATGGGTGAAGTGGTTGCATCTGGGAGAGCATTTCTACAATACCACTTACCACATGTCCATTGGCATGACTCCCTTCAAAGCATTGTATGGGTATGATGCTCCAACATTTGTAGACATAGTATTTGGGGACACCATTGGACAGAGACTAGATTCAGGAGAGCTATAACATTTTAAAAACCCTCAAGGACAATCTACGCATGGCTCAAAATCAGCAGAAACAGCATGCAAACAGGCATAGGGTGGAGCATAGTTATGATTGGGAGATATGGTGTACATTTGTCTTCAGCCTTGTTGACCACACTTTGTCAACGAGTTCAAGGAAGCAGAATGCAAAGACATGAAGATATTTTTTCAAAGTTCAAAGTCATTGGTCAACACAATTTTATCATTATAAACCCAATTTCTGCAAGTTGTAATGTAAATGATGCTAGTATGACCATTCATTATGTAACAACACCTAGGTAAGCCACTCATTTTGGCAACAGATTTCATCCTAGAAAATTTTTTAGCCTCCCCGAATTATGTGAGTTTCTAAACACGGATAATCGGCAAATTTTTTCTTCCAGCGTAAACACCAAAGCTAGGGTGGAATCTCTTGACAAGGTCTTAGGTGAGTCCTAGTGTTATATGGAATCATTGTAAAAGTGTGTTTGGGAATAATTTAAGCAAATTTAGCTAAATTATTTTATTACAAACCATTGGGTTTATACTAGATGAAATTGTCGCAAAATTGGGTAAATTATTGAGGGTATGAGTTTAAAGGTGTATTCCCCTTTTGAGGGTTGAATTAACTATAAAATCTTGATGTAAAAAATATTTTAGTTCATGGTCCCTCATACTTAGACACCATGGCTACAAAATTTTAGGGTGGAAAAATAATTAATCCCCTCTAGTGTCAATTAATTAATTTTTCTGGCAAAAATAAATTAAAATTCTAAGCCAGATAATTAATTAATTTTGAGACTAAAATAATTATAAAGAAATTAATCTCTCCAAGTCGAAAATAATCAAAAATTCATCGATCAAAGGAAAGTCAATTTTTGGAGGTCCCCCACCAAGGCAAAAACAAAATTACTTGGGAGCGGGAGCGGGGTGCGACATTTTCAAAAGCTCCCGGTTTGGGAGCGATTTTTTATATAATATATATTTGATAAATTATTATATTTTGATGCATATATGTCAACAAAAGCATGTAGAATGATGAATTAGATACAAAAAGCATAAAAAACATAGATTGAACCATATAACAACAATCATCTAGAAGTTATAATCTTCATCAACCAAGTCCACAAGTTAGTAACATACAACATATTGAGTCTCATGATTCATCAATCTTAAAGTTTCAAGCTTGCAAAATTCAATATATAACATTTATCATAATTGATCACCAAATTTGTACTTGTAAGCAAAGTGTAACTATTACAACAAAGAATATCTAACATGAAATGGAACAACTTTCAACTTTCATGAAGCATCATATTCATAATTCATTACCAATGAGTTATAATTGCCATTTTTCAAACTTTAAACTTAAATTATCATATATTGTTTACAAAAAATATCAAAATAAATATGAAGAGTCAACAGTTATTAAAACTACTAGAAGCTAGAAAAGACAAGTAAATCTATCATCTACAACTTCCTCTCGCCATGAGAAATGTCTAATTTTTTAGCAGGCCATGGTGGTCTTATAGGAGTCTACTCCCGCGCGGTCGCACAACCAGAACCAGAAGGCACATGTCCTCCACGTGAGGATGTAGATGGAGGCAGTGGCAACAAAGGGACAATACTTGGAACTCGAACACTGGCACTACTACTAGATGATGCGGGTGGCATGGTTGTTGTTGCTTGATCATCATCTCTCATAGGTTCTGCTTCCAATTCTTCAAGATGTATAGTGTCATCCTCCAAATTATCGTCTGGGTGGTTGTCCCAAATTTTATATGTTGGATCCTCATAAACCCGATCACAATAACGACTCAACAACCTCAAGTTGTAGTGCACATAAACCAAGCTTTATGCCTGGTTTTCATTGAGACTGTTTCTTCTCACAATATGTATGAAGTTGTAGGTGCTCCAACACCTCTCAGCAGAAGAAGTATTTACCAGTGTTGTTAAAAGCGCGATTTAATCGCTCTTTTTTGAAAAAATCGCGCTTTATTCCCCAGGCCGATTAAATCGCGCGTTTTATACCAAAAAAGCGCGGGTTTTTTTGGCGCTTTTTTCGAAAAAAGCGCGATTTTTTCAGAAAAAACATGGCCTCCTCCGACAGCGCGATTTATAATGAGAAATTAGATTTTTGTTTGGTCATTTGGACAGTGAGGCACGCACGGAAGAGGAGAAGAGCTAGGAGAGAGCAGCTAGGAGGGTTTATGCCCGAATCGAAGTGGTTAGAGGTCTATTTCAAGAGGAGATCACCAATTACACGGTAGAAACCGTATGTAGGTTAAATTTTTTTTGTTTTCATTGTTTCAAAACATTGTTTTTCTATGTTTTTAATTGTTTTTGGTTGAGAAACTTCATATGGGCACCATTTTTTTTTGTTTTCATTGTTTTTAAAGAATTTTTTGTATTTCTTCATTGATTTGGGATGGGTAACTTGGTATGGCTATGGGAACCAAATTTTTTTTTTTGTTTTCATTTTTTTTAAACATTGTTTATGTTTTTTCATTGTTTTTGG
>APFE030845642.1:208196-228326 GCA_000404065.3 Pinus taeda
TTTCATTCATGTTTCCAAACACACAACATTATAATATAGATGGAAGACAACATATGATCAAAGTAGGCTCATGAACCAATCCATTATATCAAAATGGTACCCAATGGCAATACATAGTCAACTGTCATACATGATGAAAGACTCAAAACCAAAAAAATGTGTACGTCGTTGAACTGAGACATTTTCATTGTACTATCACTTAGTTATAGATAACCTCTGACCTCATACCATAAACTTGCAACCTTGGACCTTCACTTCAGGGTGTCGAGTAACACAGACACTGATCATGCACCCCCAACTTTTCAAGACAACAACTTGACAATAACCTACCTTGAGATAACTGCAATGACATTTGACATGACAGTAGTAACTAGTAACATTATGTTAACCATTCCAAGGATAAAGCCCTATTTGCAAAAGTTACAGGCCATCACTCCAGAGTCCAAACATAAAGCAAGCTTCCAATGCCACCCATATGACATTATATATGCTTTTCCCTTGTGGGCAACTTTTATGAACTCATTTATGTAGAGGTGTAAATAAAATGAGGAACAATCTACATGTTCCTCAAAAGTAAGAAGAAATACATCTATCCATGAAAGAATCTCAGAATTTCTCTACAATAGCACAGAAACTCAGGTCTTGCAGTGAAAGTTCAGCTCTACTTCAGTCTTCAATTGAGTGACAATGAATATCGACATCTTTGACTTTATGCTTCTAACTCCTTCATGCCTGGAGTAGGACCATCTAATAGAGCTGCTGTTGTTGCAAGAAGTGCAGATTTCAATGCAGAATTTTTATTAGCAAGTTTTCATTTACCCATTTTAAGTTTTATCTGACAACAATCTAGCTACTGTTGTTGAGTTTTGGCTATATGATCTATGTGCACTTGAGTTCCATCTTGCCTCTCCTAATCTGTCTCTGCCCTCAAGCATTCTGGTACATCTCCATCTTTGCTTGCTCAAGCTTGAGGATTGAATCAGCAAAAGATCAATTGCTCTCGAGTCTCTACGACTTCACTGCTTGAATCCTTTCTGTGTTTTGATGAATGGCCCTTTCTTGAGCCATCTCACACATTTGCAACTTTGCTCCCAGGAATATTGACTCGGCCGTTTTTTTGTGGGACCCGGCCGGGTTGACCGAGTCATCAATGACTCGGCCGAATCATTGCCTGACTCGGCCGGGTCATTGATGACTCGGCCACCCGAGCCGTTTCAGAAGCCGGGTCAGAATCCTAAGCCTTGACCCGGATCGACCCGGCCGGGTTGATCATGACTCGGACAAGTCTTAAAACACTGGTTTTACGCCTTAAAGAGATGTTTGTTCCTGTGCCTCCATATTGACTGCCATGGGAGGATGTTGAAGGAGTTCTTTGTGCATGTTGATGTGATTGTGAGATATGTTCAAAGAAACCCTTTCATTTTTTAGATTTGTATTGGGCTTCCTCCTCTTCCCTTATGCATTTGGCTCTATCTGTTGCTGACACACTTACACAAGTTTTGATTCCTATTGGTTTATCTTCATCCCATGGCCTTTTCCCACAGAGGTGCCTTCTGGCATGGGTGTATGAACCTGTATAAGTTTTGTTGCAATGGGGGCATGTAAATTTAGTGGTTCCACCCCCTTTCCCTCCTTCAGGCCTAGAAACATATTTCCACAATGGGGTTTGGTCTTGTTTAGTTTTTGGGGCCTCATCGTCTCCACTCTCTTCCTCCTCTCCAGGGTTGTTGAAATTTGATGACTAAAAAGTTTCCTGCAATCCCAACCCGATTATAATTTCACCTTATCACTCCCATTTAGTTAAATGCCATTTCCCATAAACATACATTCAACATATAGAATTCTAGAAATGAAATTTTCAGATCAAAACACATGGGACTGTCAACACATGTTGAAAATAAATATGGACATAAACAAACCAGCAACACACATAAAAATACACAAATTTTTGGTCAACTTAGACCCAAGCAAAACCCCTTCAATCTTCTCCAGGGAAAACATGTTAGAGAGCTCTTCAAATTTATTTATCTTTCAATTTCAGGAAAAATACATTTGCAAACAAAACAAAACAGCAAAATACAACTTATCTCTTCAGCCCAAAACTCCTTGAAAATCGTTCCCACTTTGCCTCGATTTCCATGCCCACTTGAAGCTGAAAATATGTACTGTACAGATGCAGACTATACTGTACGGATTTCGTATGGACTGTAAAGATTTTCGTACGGATTTCCATACCACAGTACTGACTGTACATATTTTCAAAAAAAATCTCAAAAACTTATCTCGAATAGTGTGCAGCTCACAGAATTAAATGTTGTTCATACTGTACCTTCTGCTATCTTCTATGCCTTGATTTTCATGCCTAGCTTTGCCTAGAAATCACTCTTTCATCTTGTTGCAACAAATTTCTCCTTTAGAACTTTTATCTAGCTCTCAGCCTCCTTTCTCCAATCTGCTCATGAAGAATGAATGCAATCTCTCTTTTCTTTTCCCCCTTTTCTTTCCCTAAATGACTTTTGGGCAACCCTAAGATTTAATAGCTCAGATTCATTTAGATCAAGGGATGAGAATAAATGTTCATTTAATTCTCACTTTCTATTTTTTTAACTCACCCATTAAATAAAGTACCCACATTGTACTCTATGTCTAAAGTCACTTTTCACTTTATACTTTGACATTGACTTCACCATTTATGAAGTCATTTTCACTTTATAAAGTCACACTTAGGAAAAGAATTATTTTGGACACTTTTCCCTAGGTAGAGACTAACCCATGGGAAACCACTTGTCCAAGGTACATTAAAAATCAACACTCCCTCTTACCGAGGAAAGTGTTTCTCACCACACCCATCTTGTCCCTGAAATGGACATGCTTGCCTCTTGGCAAGGACTTCGTGAGAACATCGACCACCTACTCATGCCGATATATACTCCAACTTCACTGCCCCCTTATGAACATAGTCCCTAATGAAATGATATCTGATGTCAATGAGTTTTGACATGTCATGAAACACTGGATTCTCCGTGAGTTTAATGCAACTCTGATTATCACAGTGAATAACTGTCGGTCTCAACTCCTGATCAAATAGGCCATACAACATCTTCCAAAGCCAAATGGCTTCACAACTAGCCTAGCTAGCAGCCATATACTCAGCCTCAAAAGAGCTCAAAGCAACTGACTTTTGCTTTCAATTGAACCACGACACAACTACCAAACCCTTTCCAAAGCAACACCCTGAAGTGCTTTTCCTGTCAAAAGCACACCCTGCCCAATATGAATATGTGTAACCTGCCAACCTCACTCCATCTCCCCGCCTATAGTCCAGACCATAATCAACAATCCCCTGCACATAGCGAAGAATGTGCTTTGTAGCTACCCAGTGCACCCTCCTAGGCTCAACCATGAACTGGCTAAGTGTGTTCACTGCAAAGCATATATCTGGCCTAGTGATGAATAGATACATCAAGGACCCAATAAGATGCCTATACAATGTGGGATCCACCAAACTAGAATCTGAAGCATGAAGCTTTTTCTAGTTGGTGATCATAGGTGTAGACATGGGTCTACAATTTGCCATGTGAAATCTGCTCAACACATCCACAACATACTTCCCTTGCCCCAAAAAGATATGCCCCTCCTCCTACCACACCTCAAGCCCCAAAATGTAATGCATAAGCCCAATGTCCTTCATCTCGAACTCCACAGCAAGATCCTCCTTGCAACCACTAATTAGGCTCTATGCCCCAATAATGAACAAGTCATCAACATACAGCACAAGAATGAGCGGATCATCCCCTACAACAATGTAGTATAGGTTCGGATTTGCATCGCTCTTCGTGAAACCCATCTGTTGCAAGTAAGTATCAATCCTCGAATACCAAGCTCTCGGAGCTTGCTTAAGTCCGTAGAGTGCTCACCTCAACCGGCATACATGGGTCTCCAGCGCAAGTACCTCAAAGCCCTATGGCTGCTCAACATACACCCCCTCCTCTATAACTTCGTTTAGAAATGTAGTCTTCACATCCATCTGATGTATCTGCCAGCCCATTTTTGCAGCAATAGAAATAAGGGACTGGATAGAAGTGTACCGAGCTACGAGAGCGAATGTCTCATCATAGTCAACTCCCTCTATCTGTGAGAACCATCTAGCCACAAACCTCGCCTTGAACTTTTCAACACTGCCATCCGCAGCATACTTGATCTTGTAGAGCCACCTGGAAGTCACAACTAACTTGCCCTCAGGCCTAGGCACCACTTCCCAGACATTGTTCTTAATGATAAGCCATACTCCTCCACCATCGCCTATCTCCATACCTCCTGGCTGGCATCCTCCTCATAGCTAGTAGGCTCAAAGTCAACAATGGTGATAGCCTTGGCTACATAACTACAAAACCACTCAAATGGCACACTCTTGTTTTTCACCCTCTCCGAAGGACCAATGGACTTCGCTTCCTTCAAGGTGTCTTGAAGCCACTTGGGCCTCCTCTTCCCTGAAGAAGCTTCGCCATAGGGAACTTCATCCTCTACCCCCCAATCTGGTGAACTTGAAGGTCTGCCAATTAACCCTGGTGTGCTTGTACCAGCACTTGCCCTCAAAGAAGCTATACTAGCACCTGTGCTTGTGTCAGCTGAAGTGCCATCTGAAGTTTGTACCAGTCGACTCCCTAAAGAAGTGCTCAGTGAACTCGCCACTGGTGCCCCAAATGTCACTAACACTGAAGTACCTCTTCTACCATTCGATCCAGAACCCTGAGGTCTTGCTCCCTGTACCTGACCTCCCTGCTGAGAAGTCTGTGACTCTCTCTCATCATACTCCTATGATCTCTAGTAGGCCCTCTCCTCCTCAAACTTCACATCCCTCCTAATCACCACTCTCCGTTTAGAAGGAATGAAGATTCAATAGGCCTTCGAAGTCTCATTGTAACCCATAAAGACACCCTTCTCTGCCATGGGCTCCATCTTCATCCTCTGCTCCTTTGGGGATATAAGAATATTTGAGACATCCAAAGATACGAAGATGTCCCACATGAGGCTTCTCTCCAGTGAAAGCCTCCTCCGAAGTCATAGTCCCCAATACTCTGTGAGGACTCCTATTCTGAAGATAAACAGCAGTATTGCAAGCCTTAGCCCACAAAAACAAAGGCAACCCCTGATCATGAATCATCGCTCTAACAGCCCCAACAATAGCTATGTTCTTCCTTTCAGACACCCCATTTTATTGGGGAATGTAAGTAACCGTGAACTCTCTCCTGATGCCCTCCTATGCACAAAAGTCAGAAAACCCACCATTGGTGTACTCACCATCATTGTCTGACCTCAAGACCCGAATCTTCCTACCTGTCTGCTTTTCCACAAGAGAATTGAACTCTTTAAAATGACTGAAGACCTCACCCTTGGTCTTCAGAAAATATATCCAAGTCCTCCTAGAGTAGTCATCAATGAATATAACATAATACTCATAACCACCCAAAGACACATGAGACATACGACCACTAACATCAGTATGAATCAAGTCTTGTATACCTGTAGATTTGTGGTCGCTCGCTGGGAATGGTAACTTGGTGTACTTGCCCAAGGCGCACCCTCTGCAGACCTCATAATGCTCGACATTGAAATCAAGAACTCCAATAGTGATCTCCCTTACTCTCAAAGCTCCATGATGCATATGTGCCATAACTCGCACAAGTCTCTACTGCTGGTGGTACTAGTGCGAGTGCTACCAGATGTGCTACTCACCAATGCTCCTGCCGACTGAAAACTGAACCTGTATAGTTTCCCAAAGCAGACTCCAATCAATTTGGCTAAAGTGGTGGAAGCTCCCCTGGGATGCATCAATACCTGCCCTCTTGAGAAAGTCACGTCAAACCCCTTCTCCTCCATAACAGACACTGAAATCAAGTTCTTCTAGATCCTCAAAACATCCATGACCTTCAAAGGAGGCAAAGACTCCCTCTCAAAGGTCACAATCCCCACACCAATAGCTCTCACAGTGTGGTCATCTCCTAGTACAATCTCAATATCAAGTGCCCTCTCTGCAAGCTCTAAAAAGAACTCTCGTGCACTTGTCATATGGTGGGAAGCCCCATTGCCTACATACCACACATCAGATGACATACTCCTACTAGATGTAGAAGTAATAAATGCAAAGTCCTTGTCAAACTGTGAAGCAAATTGCTCCACCTCTGCTGAAGCTGCAGTACCTTTCTTCCCCTTGTTCTTCCTCTCAGGACACGTAGCAGCATAGTGTCCCATCTTCTGATATGCCTAACATTTGACTTTGGACATATTCATATCTTTCTACTTCTTCTTCTCCTTTCCCTTAGCCCCATCTGATGAGGCCCCTTTCTTGGCCTTCCCTTTGTTTTTCTCCCTAGATGTCAAGGCTACATCCTCCTCATCTGTTATCTTCACCCCACCACTGCCAGTTTTTTGTATCTCATGTTGCACACAATCATCCCAGAATCTGTCCCAATTGGGAAGGTTCTCCCTAGAGGTAACAGCGTCTCCAAAGGTCTCCCAAGACTTAGGAAGTCCTGCTACAGCTATCTTGACTAACACTGTGGTTGCAACTAACTTACCAATAGCAGTCAAATCAACACGTACCCGTTTGATCCTGCCAAGATAATGAACTACACTTTTAGCCTTTGTCATCTTGATGTTCTTCAATTGTTCTTTGAGTACCATCTTTCTACTCTCATTGGTACTCTGATAGAGAGTGGTTAGAGTTGTCCATATCTTATATGCATATGTGTTTCCTCTCACCTGAGGAACCACATGATCCTTCAGATTGTCCATCAAAATCCTTTTTGCCTTTGCATTATTTTTTGTGAATAAAACAAGTTCATCTGCAGCAATAGAAGGTACAACCACTTGCAGCACTATGTCCCAAATTGTTGCCTCCTCAAACACTGTCTGAATTTTGTCCTTCCAAACGGCATAGTTGGATATCCCATCCAATCTTTCCTCCACCCTTAAAAACATGGCCATGACTGCTATTACAAAACCAAGAAAAAGGAGAAATGAACTTTCTAGCACACCTTGATGTCCCAAAAGTTCAGTCTGTGTGAAATTTCACCTCGCTGTCCCAAAATACCAGTTTGTTAGTCCAAAAATTCAGTTTGTTGTCCAAACCACTGTTTGTTGTCCCAAACTATTGTCTGTTGTTCAAACTGCAATTTTCAACCAGTAGCTCTGATACCATGTTGAAATTTGATGACTAAAAACTTTCATGCAATCCCAACCTGGTTTTAATTTCAGCTTATCACTCCCATTTAGTAAAATACCCTTTCCCATAAACATACATTCAACATATAGAATTCTGGAAATGAAATTTCCAGATTAAAACACATGGGACTGTCAACACATGCTCAAATAAATATGGACATAAACAGACCAGCAACACATAAAAATACACACTGATTTTTGGTCAACTTAGAACCAAGCAAAACCCCTTCAATCTTCTCTGGGGAAAACCTGTTAGAGAGCTCTTCAAATTTATTTATCTTTCAAGTTCAGGGAAAATACATTTGGAGACAAAACAAAACAGCAAAATACAACTTATCTCTTCAGCCCAAAACTCCTTGAAAATCGTGCCAACTTTGCCTCGATTTCCATGCCCATTTGAAGCTGAAAATATGTATTGTATGGATACTAACTGTATTGTACAGATTCCATACGGCCTGTACGGATTTCTGTACCACTGTACTGGCTATACATATTTTCAACAAAAATCTCAAAAACTTATCTCGAATGGTGTGCAGCTCACAGAATTAAATGTTGTTTATACTGTACCTTCTGTTGTCTTTTATGCCTTGATTTTCATGCCTAGTTTTGCCTAGAAATCACTCCTTCATCTTGCTGCAAAAAAATTATCCTTTAGAACTTTTATCTAGCTCTCAGCCTCCTTTTTCCAATCTTCTCGTGAAGAATGAATGCAGTCTCTCTTTTCTTTTCCCCCTTTTGTTACCCTAAATGACTTTTGGGCAACCCTAAGATCTAATGGCTCAGATTCATTTAGATCAAGGGATGAGAATAAATGTGCATTTAATTCTCACTTTCTATTTTTTTAACTCACCCATTAAATAAAGTACCCACATTGTACTTTATATCTAAAGTCACCTTTCACTTTATAATTTAACATTGACTTTAAAACTTATAAAATCACATTCACTTTATAAAGTCACACTTAGGAAAAGAATTATTTTGGACACTTTTCCCTAGGTAGAGACTAACCCATGGGAAACCACTTGTCCAAGGTACATTAAAAATCAACAAGAGTTTTCATCAAATCCACTATCAACAAGGGTTTTCTTCGTCCTCTTCTTCATCATGATCAACCCTCCTTCTTCTACTCTCCAACACCATAATAACCAAAAAATGAACCAACAAGAAGAAAATGCCAAGCCATATAGCCATGATGTTTGAACTTAGAAGTTTTGAGTATGCAAAAAAAATGGAGGAATGAGAATGGGAAATAGAGAATTTTTTATTTTTTCTTATTTAGCAATGAACATAAAAAACAAAAAAACAAAAATGCTAGATTAGAGTGTAGATCCTACCTCTTTGGCCTTCAATCCCAAGCTCCAATCTCCCTTGCAAGCTCCTCAAGCTCCTCCAAAAGACTTAGGATTTACACTGCAAATCCTGGGAGGGGAGAGGGTTATTTATCATTTCCCCCTTTCCCTCCCTTTCCTCTCCCTCTCTATCGTCGGTCGTCGCCCCTCTCTCTGCCACACAGCATTTTCCAGCACCAATAGGAGCGTTGTTTAAGAGGGGGAGCGGTCGGGAGCGATCGCTCCCTGACTGCTCCCCCTCTTAAAAAATCACTCCCGGAGCTAAGGGGAGCGGTCAAGGAGCGGTCGCTCCATACCACTCCCCTAATAGCTCCCTAAAAACCAAGGAGCGTTTTTTTAAAGGGAGCGTGCTCCCGAAATCGCTCCCCCTTCGGAAGTGATTTCGGGAGCGTGCTCCCGACTAGCTCCGGAGCGGAGTGTGAATTGGGAGCAGTTTCGAGGGGGGCACGGGGTACTTTGACCTCACCTTTCTTGTACTTTGTTTTTGCAATAGCAGGTGCATTTAAAGGAGGCTCCACCACTCTACTTTTGACATAGGCCATAGTATCATTCTCTACCAAAGTCAAATCCAGAGACATCTTCCATGCATGATAGTCGGATTTGTCCGTGTCCTCAGATTTGAAGTATGTAGTCATCATTGAGGCTAGCTCCAAATTCTTATCCAACAGCTTCCTTTAGTGATTGTTTTTCTCACTCTTGCTTGGGCTTTGTCTTCACCTGGGCTCTCATCCCATCTCAATTTTAGATAACAATAGTATGTTCTATGCTTAGCACAATTTACTACAACGTTCCTTGAGCATCCCAATAACAATTTCCAATTATTTCCAGTAGCAATCACATTAACCATTAATCGCATTGACAGTAAATGCGAAAGACAAGCTAAGACAAGAGGACACAAGATTTGGCGGATGCCAAGGAAAAACCCCAATGTGGGGAAAACTCTTTGATCAAATCTTCTTATTATTATTCAATAGTTCAACAAAGAGAGAGAGTACAAAAGTCAAATAGACTAGGCCAATACAAAGTCAAATCATCCCTATCAATTTCTGCAGTCGAACTTCAGCCCTAACTAGAAAGTCAACTTTAGTCAAAACAGCAATAAAACACCTCCTTTGAAGCTTGGTCAAAGGCAGTCAAATTCGGCCTCCAACAATGGTCAAAGTCAACCCAAAACAGTGACAAATACTCTAGTCAAATTTGGTCAACCTGCGGTTAGTTATGCGGTCAACGCAGGTCAAACAGCTCCAAAATCCTTGATTTCTGTGCCAGTCAATGCGGCTTAGAGAAGCTGAAATTCTGCCCTCAAAATTGCAATCAAAACAGGTCAAAATCTCCTCAGTCAATGTTGGTCCTGAAGTCTGAAATTCAGCCTGTAATTTTCTGCACTGCAAATCGTCCTCCTTGCCACACATGAGAGAGAGAGAGGCTGCCCAAGTCGTACGAACCAATCTGATGAAGAGAGAGAGAAGAAAGTGTGAGTGATGGATGTCCAAATGAGTGTGAGGTCTCTTCTATTTATACACTTCATTGTGGGTGAAGAGACACATCCATTGGGCTTCTTGAGCCTAGATTCAGCTGAGGCCGACCTGAACAATTTGCACATGTGTGGTCATGAATTCAAAATCACACTTCTTCTTGTCCAAATGAGATGATCTTTATATCAGTCTTGGACATCTCGAAAAGAGGAATCCAATGCAATCATCATCTCCATCAAATGAGCTGTCCCAAGCTAGAATTTGGCCCTAGTTTCCTATTTTAACAAATTTTGAATGGGATACGAAATTTTACTTTCTCCATCTGAAGTCCAATATGGTTGTAAGTTGTAACCACTCTTGAGTCTTAAACATCCTAAAACAAATAATGGTAATGTTAAAATTTTAAGCAAAAGGATATAGGAAGATGAAACTGTCAACTTTTACTTGCCATTACCATTAATGGGCAGCAATTTTAGTGCAAGTCAAGCCCTCTTTTAAAGAAAAAATTATGGCCGCTTTTGGAAGTCTTATTAATTCACAATTGACCCCTAAGTAGGCATTAAAACCAAAATTGTGGGTCCCAACAATCAAATTAACACAAAATTGGACAAGTCTTTTTTTGAAACACATTGTACAGACAATGAAGCACATTTCAATCTGTAAAGAACATGTTCCAACATTTTGATACAAAAACATGATTGGTACAAGAGGGTAGACCATGTTTCCTACAACATAGGATGTCACTTGGTCTTGCTTGGCCCATAAGACTCGATCCAATTGTGAACTTTGGACCTACAATAAATGTAAAAAAATTATTTGTAAAGTTGAATGTTGCATACATTCCCCAATGTATGTTGTGATTGTACTAGAATTGAATCCGCCTAAAAGGAATCACGCAAAACACTTTAGCTGCAACAAGGTTTGTGTAAAATCCATGGGAGCCAGCATTTGAGCTGCAATATGTTTGCCCTGAAATTCTTGAGGCAAAACATTGTTAGTGAAACAAAGAAGCAAAGGTACCTCATGCAACCAAGTTACTCTTCCAGAGAACCAGTGAGCTTCAAAACTGGTTACCAAGACATGTGAATGGATGGGACTCGACCGATATGAGGTTTTCAAATTAGTTTCCAAATCAATGGTTGGAATAAGCCAAAACCCTTTTGTTAGTCAAAAAACTGTTTCTAGGCAGGTGAAAAACCCAACTGATAAGGATTTAGCAACATTAGGAAGGGACACTAAAAAGCAACAATCGAGGAGTTTCATAAACAAGATGAGGTATTTTGTTTTGGAACAAGGATCAAATTTTGCAACAATTTCAACTCTCTATTGAGAAGGTGTGAAGACATCAAACATTGATCTTTGGGACAATTAATAATTACTTTTGCAACAAGATAATGATTTTGAAGATGTTGAGCCTTTCTTAGATCTCTCAATTGGAAGGGGGGATGAAAAACAAACAATGGGATTCATTATTAAATTTTAATAAAACAATGATTCAACATTAAAAATTAATAAATTTACTTTTGTATTATATAATCACATTCTGTTATAAACTCTAATATTACTGATACAACATGTCACAATATGTAACTACTAAAAGTTCACACTAATGGTTAAACCAATGTTACATTTATCGTTATTGCCAATTTATTGCTAGGGGTCCAAAATTTAAATTATCAGCGATAACGAGGAAAATATCGAAAATTATTGGGAAACTAATAAAAAAAATCTTGTTTTTCAATTTTTTAACTTCGAAAACAACATCAACATCAAACAAACGCACTGCTACATAAATATCAAAATAAAATCGATATATAAGATGTTAAGAGATACATCAAATATTGTCGATATTGAAATATGATATTTTTCTTGAGTCATAAGATCTAATATAGTGATACATAATCATGTCAAAACAAAAATAAATGTATCTCATGAGATGAATCATGGCAATGAAAACAACAGATTTCCCCTTGTTTGTTTGATGGAAACAGTCACAGCATCCTCAACCTCTGTCACAGGGTTCGTCGAACCTAAAGGTTGAGGTCCGAAATTCGGCGAATTTCAAAAAAAAAATTAAGGTTCGTTTAGGTTTGAGAAGGTTCGGTTCCTGCTGCGTGCATTATTATTATAATGACATTCATATTGTTATTACCCTAAGGTTTAGGTTTGAGAAGGTTTGGTTCCTGCTGCTGTGTCCTAACTTGCACAGTATTCCATATAATCGTCCCAATCTCCCAATGAGCGTGTGCGCGATTTCCGAATCATGGTTCAAACTTTCTTTCTAAAGCATTGACATTATTATAATTTTACAAGTATTATAATATATTGCAGTATCGAAATCGGTGTACATACATTATAATGTGTTAAAAGCATTATATTTTTACGCGTCAACATTATTATAATTCTGAACTGTAGTATTGAACTCAACGTACATGTATTACAGGCAATACATTATGTTAACACATTACAATGTCTTGAACTCAACTTATATGAGGCATTACAATGGGCTAATGTATATTTATTATTATTATTATAATAATAAAGCTAAGAACATAATTTAAAAATTATATATTTTTATCGAGAATTATTTTAATATTTCAAATATATTTACATTAAGAAATTAGGTATTGTTATTTAAATATTATAAAATAATATAATATATTTAGTGAAAATTATATAATTTATTGATATAGTATATGATAAAAAAATATAAATATTATATTAATATATAATATAAAGATTATGTAATTTTAATTATTATTAATATATTATACTATTATTATATTATATATATTATATATATTATAATATATATATATATATATAATATATATATAATATATATATTTTTAAAATTATATACATGAACGAACTTAATGGCGAACCTCATTCGAATCTCATCGAAAAATTTGAACTCGAATCGAACTTAATTGTAATCGAATTCGAATTCAAACCCGAACCATGTGACATTGTCCTCAACAATGTTATGATAATTGAAACAAAAGATCAGTCAACCAAAAAATACATAGTATATTCAAAATTTGAAAAGAACATATAATTCATGTGCATCCATATGATTTCAAATTATTATACACAAATATTCAAAATTTCTCATGTATATAGTATAACCAAAATATCACCAAATGCAATCCATATCCGAATCAAAATAGATCAATACAGATGCTCTAAATGGCCTCCAAAATCCAAAGAAAAGCATGCTATAACAAATAGCTAAATAACATCAAAATCATTGCCTGCACTCAGATCCTCCTCATCAAGATCGCCCTCTAAGCATTAAAATAAGATAGAAAAAGTGTAACATCCTAATCAATGATTTTGCTTAAAATGTACATTTTCACTGGGTCATGAAGGAGGAGCTCAGCAACTAATGCCACCAACATCGAGGTACATAGAGGGCTTAGTGACCTTGATTAAATGTTAGTTCCATACATCACAGAATCTAGTAGAAATGCTGCAATCCCGCATTCTATTTTCTAAAATTCTACTTTCTCCATATGAAATCTGATGAGGTAGAAACCACTCTCAAACATCCCGAGACAATTATTGGTAATGTTAAAAATTTAAGTAAAAAGGTGAAAATGAAAGATAACAGAAAATAGTCGGAGTATCCTCACAATTCAATCTCCTAACCCACTTTTAAAAAATTATGGTTGAAAGATAAACAAAAATTGGTAATAAGTTCAAATTAATAAAGACAAGGCGATAATTTCGAAATCATTGTGATAATTACCTAAATTATCATGAGAAATTCAAAAGGGAAAATTATCACAATAATTACTGCCAATATTATCGCCATGGTTGGTTTTGACAATATTCTCACAATAATTCTGATAATATCACAATAAGTGCAACTATGGGTTAAACCGTTGTAACAAACCAACTGGCAACAACATTAATAATAATGTACCCAAAAGAGATTTGTTGGAGAGAGGTATCATATCTTATCTCAAGCTAGCCTAATATATTGTATTAGAATTGAGTATTATTCCCTCCATTTGGGAGTATTATTGCAACTTGTGCTTGTCCTGTTTACAAGCCAACTAAACATGTTGTAGACAAGATAGAAGACATATAGGACAAAGGGAGGAGATAAGCCTACAAAAGTTGTGGAATATAAACATTCGCTTTAATACCAAAGACAACATGAAAGATAAAGAGAAACCAATATGTTATATATTGACACCACCATTTTCAGCAATTTATGTCATCATTATGGATTTACTAGAAATTCGCAAAGGAATTATAGGCCAGAATACTATTACAGTCAAAAACCAGAAAGGATCATTTTGGATGGATTAATAGTGAAGGAAAGTGACATGTGAATGCAATTATACAAACATCACATAACTTCGTTCCATCTTATGCTTTGAGGTCATCACATTTCAAGATTATAAATTTCATTTTAATCCTTGGCAATAAGACATATGCATTTACAGTGTTAATATAAATAACTTCAATGATAGATAGTAATAGTCATATGTAAGTATGCAATCCTTTCTGAAGAGACATTGTATTTCTCATCCTGTCGCATCACATGTTGAAACTTCTCAAGGATGAATTACCTTTTAGATACTTAGTCCAATTGCGATATTTTTAAATACACATGTATCAACAGATCACATACCTTTTGTTACTTGCTTCCACCATTCATCAAGCTGTTTGCCCTTCTGACGTTGTTCAGTGTTTAAATTTTCCATAATTGAAGGATAAATTGACCACATACGCAATGTTTGACTGCTACTAATAAATTCAAGAAGTGTGCTCTGTGGAGTATTATTTGATGTTTGATCTGATGGCCTCTCTTCTCTATGAAATGAAAGAATTTTTCGTGCAGTTTCCATCTGTATCAAAGAGAAATCACAATAAGCAATCTACATACACCAAGCATCCTACTAGTGGGTTGACTAAATGCACTATAACCTATTCTAATTCAAAGCTAAGTCACCAAAAAGGTCCTTGTAATTTACAAAATTTAAATTCCCGAAAACAAAACATTAAGTAAAAAGCAATATTCATGAATTACATATGCACGATGCACAAGTTCCAATGATAAAAACTAAATTGAATTTCGTAAGCATAACCATAAATTCTTTATCCATCAAACTATAATTTCATATGCCATGGCCCACCATTTAAATATCAAAAGTTCAGGAAATATTGGCAAAAAATAATGTTAGGATGTCTAACACAAACATTAACAGTGAGTATTAGAATATTTAATATTGGTCATGTATTTACTTTAGGACTTTTAAAGTTTCAAGTCATTCCTGGGATGCTTTTATGATGTTGTATAGGTTAACATGTGACTTGAGGTCAATTGGTCACAAGTTACTTTATGTAGTAAGTGATTCCCTGACTTAATTACTCTCTCACATGTAATGGCTTCTAAGCCACACATTGAATAATATCAAAGCTACATCTTCTCTCTCCATTCTCTTGAGCATTATGCCTGTAATTTATTATAGCATTAAAGCCACAGAAGTCAGCATCTGAAACATGTTGAAGAGTTGATTCAACATGGGCACATCAACAGGTATTGTTTGGCTCAAGAAGGGTAGAGGAGGAACAGTCCAACGTAGACAGAGAGAAAAGAACAGAAAGAATGCTGGAATGAGATATTTATTTTTATTATTAAGGGTTCCTATAGTAAAAACATAGAAAACGGTTAATAAGAAATAAATACAATTCAAATAATTTCGAGACATTGGCAAAAGAATCTCCTAATCCAATCCAGCACAACATGGCAAGCTCTGGAAAAAGTGGCAACAGAGAGAGTTTTGTCAATTGTGCAATTGTGCACAAAAACATGACAGGGTGCAAGCATTGAGACCAAGGCACTCAATAGGATTGCAGAGCCTAATCCATACAGGAGACTGTTGATTTTTGTAGCATCGGGAGGTATTCCCGCATGAAAAGAAGCCTTCCAAATCAGCAAAAAAGAAAATATTAAATATGAATAATTATTATTATTATTATTATTAGTTTTGGCCTTCATGTAGGCCTCAAAAGGCAAGTCAGCCCCATCTTGTGAATGGGTGTCACCCTTGGTTAAATCCATCCATTTGACCACTATAAATAGAAAAATCGACCGCCTCACCTTGCATCAATTTGGATTGCACACAAGAGAAAGAAGTCATCTGTTCATATGTGCGAATGAGCAGAAGAAATCTGAAATTGACCACCGAAATCTGAAAATGAAGCTTGACTCATTGACCAGCATTCACTTTGGCATTATCTAAACCACTTTGACTTCGAATAGTTGACTCATTACTGGGCATCTATGACTAGACTGCTGACCGAATCCTTGGGCAGAAATAAGGACATTGACCAAAACAGTTTGACCAGAGTTGACCACAGGTCAACTGTAACAGTTTGACCGAGTTTTCTTAGGAAGTTGCAGGGCCAAAATTCGGCATCCTTAGCCACAGTTGACCTGAAGCAGAACATGACTGAAATTCAGTTTGTTGACCAGATTTTGGCCTAGCTAAAAAGAATTCTGATATTCTCTCTACTCTGACCAGGTTTGACTGGTATTTAAAGCTTGGAAATTGGCACAGATTTCTAGACAATTTATAGTATAAACTTTGCTGAAGATTGAATTCTCCTTAGAAGAAAAGTTGGCTGGGTTTTTCCCAAGGTTGGGGCTTCCCAGGGTAACCTTGTGTCTCTTATTGTGTTTTGTTGTCTCTTTATGATCCATCATTGCATTATAGTTGAGATGTGTCTATGTATAATTACTTAAGATATAAGTGACATAAAACAGCTTAAGAATACAAATCATTGGAAGTAATTATCAGATTAGAAAATTAGCTTCTATTATAAGAAAAATCAACAGAGACATCCCAAGTGTAGACTCAATATTAGAGTGAGTGCAAAGACCTGACAGGATATGCCCATGGGAAAGCAGACAAAACCTTCTCTTAGTGCACATATGAGCACAACAATAGAAAATGAGTATTGCTTTTCTCTACGTGGTGCATAGAATGTGCTCTTTCTGACAGTGACTTGTGTGGTCAAAAACACCTTCTAATGTAAAACACATCACACAGTGAGCACTCAACAGTGCATCAGACAAGCATGTCACAGCATAAGAGTATCAGCATGTAAACGTGAGCATGAGCACTCAACAAAATACAAAGAAGCTAATAGCAAGGTGAAGATCATAGTAAGTAGAGGATTTTCTCCTGCACAAACACCATTGGATGCAGAAAAACCACAAGTTTTCCAAAATGGGGTCATAATAAAAAATCGGAAAGAAACAAACAAACAAACAAAATTGTCAAAATTAAAATCATGCTATAATTGTCGCACAAAAATCATCATGCATTTTGACCACTCAACGTCCATAGATGTGGGCTGTTAATGCATCTTATGCAGTACCTCTCTACTCTTTAACTAGTCCGCGCACATGTTTGATGTTACGAATATAATTTAGATAAAAAATAAATAAATAAAAATAAAATGTAAATAATAAATAATCAAAGTAATGATTATTTTAATAGCCATTAGTTAAATGAAAAAGCATGTCTAAAGACATGTCCAGTCATGAAGGGGCACCTGTCTACTATGTATATAAGCAGGCCCTTATTGTAACATTCAATCATACTTGTACATTTCATCTTATTAATAAAAATATTATTACAATACATTGTGTATTTATATTTAAAGCACAACAACTCTAAGTTTTGTCGCTTCAGTGGTATAAGAGCCATTCAACCCCTTGGATGTTATTCGCTGCACATTGTGCCATTAAAGCTTAGGCCCTGAAAATCATGGAATTAAGTGAATATCATAAATCTAAACTGTTAAATGAAATTGGAGAAGCATTACAAGAAATACAACAAATAAAAAAATCATTTGCAGAGTCATTAAAGGCTTTCAAAACACTAGATTCAACACCTACAATGGAAGTTGACATTGACACAAAAGAGACTAACAGTAAGGAATGCTCTAACCAAGGAATTGATGTTGAATATGTTGAATTAGGATCTCCTCAGGGTAACTTAAATAAGGCTTATAATCAAAATGGGTATATGACAATTGAAGATGAGAACAGAGAAGGAACTGGATCTACAGAAGTTATTGATGAAGAATCATTACATTCCGCAAAAGATCACGAAAAATGTTATATCAATCTAAGATTATAATGAGGATGATACTAAAGATGGACATAATTCTTTTACAAATGCTGAAAGTGTTAGAACTGAAGGGGGCATTGGACAGTTGACCAACAAATAAACCTTCAAGGATCCTTACCCCCCTTGATACTACAGAGGATAGTCTGTCCTTGTTTCACAAAATCAGTGTAGAAGTCTTTGTTCCTCTAACTGTCGTGAGAAGCAATATTCCACATGAGGATACCGTCAACACCATGGGTTTATTTGATCATCAACAATTTCCTCCCAAACTTAAAATGTTGCACCCCTCCATGCCAAATGACAAGATTGGAACTTAGGGGATCAACGACAAGAAGTTAGATAACCTACAAGATGGGCAAAAATCAATGGATTTGCAGGGTTCTGCACAATCTCTACCTAAGACTAAGAGCCCACAGATTTCTAAGTAAAATAGAAAAATTGTCCTAAAAAACAAAAGCCTTTCAAACAATTATACTAAAAAAGGGTTGCATTTGTTGAGCCTTCCATTCATCCTGATGAGGAGCAAATGGCACAGGTTAAGTCTGTATTTCTTGATGGATTGGCCCTATCTTGGGATGGAGAGGAATCTGAAATCAACCAACATGGAAACCATATCATTGATATACCTAGAAGCAGAGATTCTGAAACCAACAATCATACTAGTTATACATATGAAATACCCATTAGAAAAGACTCTAAAATCAGTCATGGAAGTTATAGAGTTGAGAAATCAAGACAAGGAAAACCCAAAACCAGACATAACAGTGGTTGCATTGAAACACCAGTGTCTATTAGATATAATGAAACAAATCGTCAGAAAAGCAAAGGAAAAACCATATACAGAGGCTCTGTGAAATCTAGTAAGAGAGATGTATTATTAATTCCCAGATTCACTCAATTCAACTGCAGAAAGTTTAGACATGAATTTAGACTTCCAGATGAAACTATTTTGGGTGAAGTAATAGATTTTGACATTTCCCTTACAAAGGTTGCGGCAGGTAGCACCCATGATGTGTTCAAGCCATTCCTTCTCACTGATACAACTCCCAATGGTTCTCTTAAAGCAGAGATGAGACAATATTTTGCAGAAAGCATGGGCACCCAATATACAGGATGCAATGTCATTCCAAGCTATCCTCACCTCCTTTCATTGCTCGAATTCAAAGAACTGCTGGCACAAATTCACCATTGTTTTCTTGACAAAGGAGAAAAATTGCATGAGATAAGCAATAAAAGTTGGTCAAGCACCTGGAAATTGTTGTAAAATGTAACTAGGTTCGGTCTTCATAATGACATGTAATTGTGATTTTTGTAAATGTTGTAATGAAGAAAATAATTTATTATGGCTTGCTTCATGGGTTTCATGAGCAAGGGATTTTTGTTCTTCAACTGAATGTCAGGTATGACCCTTCTTGGGCATATAAAGAATGTATCTAGGTCTACAAGTTGACCACAAGCCCTCCAATAGACAAGAAAAGTCATCCTCTTCTTGATGTCGGCCTCAGAATGTACACAAATGACAAGTCAGCTCACATATGGAGACACACCCTTTCAAATGATCATGTCAGCTCAAATGTAGGGGCAAACAACTATATATAGGAGCCTATACCCCTTGCATTTCCACAGTGACAGTTCGATATATCTCTGAGATTTCAGATGGGTACTACAAAGATAAGGTGTGGATCATCCACAGCAATCTTCTCGTCATATTTTCTGAGGTTCTCGGTGGTCAAGACAGCAAGGAGTTCGGTTACCACAGTGATCACAGTATGGACTAGTTTGGGGTGACATTACAGTGATATCTTCCTCGCTGTCTCGGCATCTAAGTTGCACGAAACGGGGAAACGGGGAAGCGAAACGAAACGCGGAAGCGAAACGAAACGCGACCTCCCCAAATTTTGGAAACGGGGAAACGCGAATATA
>APFE030845665.1:0-13301 GCA_000404065.3 Pinus taeda
TTGTTCAAGTTATCTGCGTACTTATACGCTCTGTATGTAAAGGGGAGGGTGCGTACCCTTGTAAAAGTCAAAAGGCGCAATCTTTATCTTAAAAAACTCATCTTGGGTTAATTCTAGAGTTTTCTAGAAGCATGTGTTACGTGGATTGTTCGCTCCAAGTGGTTCATGCATCCCATCATAGGAGGAACTAATCCCATCATAAGAGGAACTAATCCCTTGTTGAGAGGAGCTATCCCTTTGAAGGAGGAGCTGGTAACTGATCTCCATTGCACTATAAATTGAGGCATTGGGTCAGTGGCCAGGGAGGTTAGAAGCTGAATTTTTGAGGGTAAATGCTAGTGAAATCAAGACTTCCTATTTGAGCTTAAGAGGAGAGATCACATACCTTTTTGGCCCCATTAGGGAGTGAGTGAAGCTTGTCAAAGTAGAGGAGACTTCTTGTTGGACCCTGGAAGGAGCTTGTACAGCGTCAAGGCAAAGGTTGTAAGGTTCTTTTCTTTTGAATTAATATAATCAAGCTCATTTTTCTCAACAAGTATCTTATGCTATTTGTTTGACTCCTTGACTTTCATGTGAAATATGTTTTATAATACTGGTTATTCAGGTGCTATTTAATCGTTTGCCTTGTTTGTGCTTGCAGGTTTGCGACAAAGGAACTTACTTGGATCAAAGGAGCGAAGGCATCTCCAAACTTGCGTTGGACATGAGGTAGGTCTTAAACACATTTGTTTGCCATTATTTATAAAGCACATTTAGAGAAAGATAGTGTCTGGTTGGTTTGTTTGTCATTAGGTCTTCATTAGATTCTAGGAAGGTCTATCTTGTCCGCAAGATCGACTCATTCCGCGTGACAGGGAGGGTTGTTTATATGGTTGTGATTGAACCATTAATTCCCTTTGTAAACCAAGATATATGTTATAGTTAGCCAGGGCAGGATACTAGATTTTTTGGGGTTTTTATATGTTTATATAATACGGGCAGATGGAATAACCATAAGGACCTATATAATAATGTTTAAGAGTTAATATTAATTTTTTTGAAATGCTATGCCAATGAGCACTAAGTTATAGAATAAAAACTTAGGCTATAGGGAGAGTCAAAAGGAGAAGGATTTTACACAAGAAATGTGGCTTTGTGCCTGAGCAAAATTGTCATTTTACTTAAACCTTTTCATGAAATGGAGTGATCAAAGAATTTTGAGCAGATCTCAATATCCTTGGGGGGAGGTTAGTAAGTGATTTTTAGGAAGAAGAATGAGGGGAAGTTAGACATGCTTCATTTGATCTACCACTACATAGTTGCCATGGTACTTATAATAGTAATAAGATGAACCACTCTTGAGAGACAAAATCTCATAAGCCTGTTTCTGCAACATCAAAACTGCCTACCCAGCCTACTATACCTAACATTTTTTGCTTCATTTTTCCTTGGGTGCATTTAAACTAGCAAACCCTCTTAATCCTCTTTTCTTTCCACTGCAATTTTATCTAAATCTACCTTTATAACATCCAAGGGCTCAGATTTAGCAATTGAGCTCCTTTACTTCTCTACCTAGCTATTCACTTGCGAAGACTGAACAGTTTGGACAGGTTTCATTCTCTATCTCTAAAACAAGAAATTTAAACATGAATTTGGCCAAGATTATGCTATTTGGCCATCCATCAACTGAGGCAAGAGTCAATCAAATGTGCACCATGAGATTCTTTGCAAAAATGGAATAGTAGTGGCATTTTGGACTAGCACACTTTCCTTGGTCCTTTGTTTGGGGTTCATTCCTTTCATTTTTTCCTTTTGACCATCTTGTTTTCTTGCCCTTTGATTTTTATTTTAGGGCCCACCCTCTTTTCATTTTTTAATTTTTTTTTTTTCTTGGAATATGGAACACCTTTGCAACCAACCAAAGGTTTGAACATATTAGATCTTATCAATGTCAATCATGAAAAATGACACCTATTGGTATAGGAACCTAATAGGAGAGAAAGGAAATATGGAAAACGAGGTTCTAGTGAGACAGAAAGAATGGACCTGCAAAAAATAAGGATTTTCAACCCAGATTTACTAAGACATTGTTATGGATTGAGGAGGTAAAGTTGTGAA
Source organism: Pinus taeda (assembly GCA_000404065.3). Taxonomy (NCBI): domain Eukaryota; kingdom Viridiplantae; phylum Streptophyta; class Pinopsida; order Pinales; family Pinaceae; genus Pinus; species Pinus taeda. The sequence goes on from APFE030845665.1 coordinate 2,098, forward strand.
AGTTACTGATTTGTTTCCTAATAAAGAATGGTATTGGACATTAGGCAGAATTGTTGAAGACAACAGTTCATCGGTTGGGAGAAGCGTGGCAGCTCCTATTATATTTTTAAAAATATGAATAAGTAACTAGGTTATCTGCTATGAACAGCTAAGATTTTGAGTTTTAATTTTTGTTATGTTTCTATGTAGGATATAGGAATGAATGTAATTTTTTAATGAGTATGAGGTCTCATGTTAAAAGGGTTTAATTTTGTTAGGGTTAACTTTGAAGAAATAATTCTATATGTAAATGTTATGGGAAAGGTTTTCTCAAATTTGATATTTGATCTTGTACAAAAACTATAAGTTAAATAGGAGATTACTTTTAGATGTGTTTACACACACACACTAATAAAGGGCTATTAGGTCATTCCTCAAACGGCAAGCAGTCCCTGTCAAGCGATAAAATCCTTTAAAAAAAATAGAAGTTCAGAAACCCAGAAACCAGGAGTCATGTACTCCATTTTCTATGTACAAGTATTGGTCATAACTACTTCTATATATATATATAAACAAGGACTACAAAGTGTGCCAAAACCTAGAAGAATTATGTACAAAATTTAGAGAATAAATGGCAGAAACATCTTATTCCAAAATATGAAAGGAAGGGTTTGTATACATAAAATTGCATAGTACTTTTACAAGTAATTATTATATTATTAATGTAAAACGAAGAATGTAATAAATTGGAAAAACATAAAGATCTAAATACAAATTTAGTATCAAATTGTACCCAACCTCAATCAATTTTTAATCAGTTACACTTATAAATTCATAGAAGACCTGAAGTTGGAATTTACGAAAATTGCACTTACACCTAAGGAAGAATAAAAGGAGAGTCGATCACCAAGACTTGTAAAAAATTACCTAACATTTTAACAAAGAACGTACAAGCTTAAACTAGGTTTCAACCAAGTGTGGGCTTGCAATCATCATATTGACAAGCCTAAACTACCCTTTTAACAAAAGTAGTTTTCATATCATCCCAAGATCTAATGCTATGTTCTCCTAATCCCATGAACCATTTCAATGCATAGTCTTTTAAATTTGTAGGAAATAACTCTAGTTTATGGGAATCATTTACATAGTTATAACTATGGCACAAAACGCCAAACTCAAATAAAAATGCATTAGGGTATTTTGTGCCCATACCTCAAAAAATTGGGTAGGAAAAAAGGAGATATGTTCTTCATATTGAAATATGGTGCCTCGTCAAGGATGAGAAATTTGAAAGTGGTTTCACTCCCAACCTCTTCATTTATGTGTTCTTTTTCCATATTGCAAAATAAGATATACTCAATGTGGCTTGGTGATGGAGGTTATTCAACAGTTGAATTTTTGTGGATGAGGAAGTTTCCTTCAACTCATGTCTCTAGGATTTATGTTTCAATAGTAGCCTCTATTTACGATACAACAACACCTCATGGTGTCTCAATAAATCTAGAGATGTGTTTTAGAGACACCTCTTGATATAGTATCAAATCAGTCATAAGAATTGTTTCTTCAATATATTGATCTTTAGTTTCCTTAACCTTCTTTTCTTTCTTCCTCTTTTCTATTATGGATTCAAACCATGGTAGAATAGGAAAAATATTTGATTGATGTGTGGAAGCTTCTTCCTTCTAATCTTTTCCCACATATCTTTCAACTGGATTAGTAGGAGGGGTTTTCTTAAAACCAAATAAATCATCTGGAACTTTAGAAGTTAATAATTTGATAAACCTACCTTTACTATCTCTTGGCTTAACCATTTAACCACATATCAGAAAGGGTTTGGGAAGACTCACTAAAGTAAATGTGGCAAGCTAGAAATTTCCTTTCAAAATTAAAAGAGGTGTCTTTGTGTTTTATTATCTTCCCAATGTTAATATGAAACATGATCAAAGTTAAATGAAAAAAATTAAGAAAAAGGAAACTACTTACCTACCATTACCTTTTTATAGCTCCTTGAAAATGGTACCAAAAATGTTGGCCTATTTTAATGTCATAATATAAACCCTTCACAAGTCAATCTAGGAGGTAAAATCATGAGATGTAAACAACATATGTGAAGACAATGTGAAAGTTATCTACTTCTTAAAACAACTGAATAATTAGCTTCCAATTTGATTCAAAATAATAATTCAAACTTGTATCTAATGCTAAAGATATAAAACAAACTGTGAAAAACTGAAACAAAATGTGAATGGATATAAGATCCTTTGAGCTAGTCTTTTATCTCAAATCCCCCAACTTGGCTTCAAAATACAATCTTTCATTGCTTCAGGGAAACTTTCATGTACTCATTTTCCGGTTGTATTCGAAAATTAAGAGATTCTGGTTATGGTTCTTAACTTCTTGAAACCAAATATTAAAATCAAAAGTTGAGCATTAAATTAAAAGTCTAGATGCTAGAAAGGAATTGAGATTAAGATTATCTCTAGAGATCTCCTAGTTTTGCTTGAGAAATGGTCCTAATGACAACCTTCTAGATTAAATTCAGAATAAAAAACATAAACAAAAGATAAATCACAAATAATACCAATCTTTGGATATACACTAAGCTGAAATAAACATGTATTATAGGGAAACTCTGTAAAACATGATTTAAATCTTGACTATGACAATGAGAGTTACAATCTTTGTGCATAACATTAATCAATCTCATATGTAACCATAAGCAAGATTCAAATATGTATATTTAAATATAGACAATGTATTTTAGGCAAGTCATAACTAGACTTGTATATGGATCGGTCAGACTTCAAAATTGCAACATAAGGGAATTACATTAGTCCTTAGATTGTAGATCACATTTTCATAGACTAGGAATAAAGAACGAATATCATTTATAAAGTTGGTAGAAATTGTATCAAACCAAGGCCACCTGTCACGAAGTGTACTAGAGTGTGCTCTATTATATCTTGGTATTATCTTAAATTTGAATCAGAGAAAAAGGGGGTTGGATTATGGTGGGAAAAATGAGATTATCGAACTTGATATCTCAATATTATTCTCAACAATTTCTAGAGTATATAACTTATGGTAGTTCTAGAATATAAATGAAACCTTGAAGCAAATGTAGAGTAATATGATACAATCATATAATCATTAACACGAAGCCAATAAGGGTTGAATATGAACTAAAATAATAATCTTTATCCACACAACATTGCTTTGTATACAATCCATAGAATGGTATTAATAATTTTTATTAGTACATCAACCATCAAACATTATAAAAAACAATATCTGTGAAAATTAAAAAACTATAGAACATATGTGCAGAACTTGAAATGATACATTACAAATCAAGAATGTAGTTATAATGGGCCCTCCAACACATAGCACCTGGGTAGATTACTATAAATAAAGGCAAGAAATCACTATGCAATAATGGATTGGACCATTATTTAATTAATCAAAACTAGAGTACAATAGGCATGCTAATGCATGGCTTATATAGATTTATAGAGTTTGAGAAACAAGAGCAAAATCACAATATCAACCAGTTAACTTGGCATCACAATGCCTAGTTCTATTTATAAGTGTTGTATCAAATGTTACATCCAAATCTCACCTACAAGAGGCCATGATACATAGATAAGATTCAATAATATATTATAGGCACATAGGTCCTTGCAATAGCCAAAAATACCAAATAGGAGATCTCGTCCCACCTTTGTAACCTTCTCCAATTCCATCGTCATTCCGATGAGACAAACTAGATACTATTTGTGTACTTGGTCAATATCAAAATAGGGTTTTTGTTAACATTTCATTATCGATAAGCACACCATGGAACCTTGGTACTTAGCTTTGACTTTAGGGTTGCTCAAAGGGACTCAAATGTGTGTGGAGAAGAAAGGTGTTATGCTTCCATTTACTCTTCTAAGCATACAAGTCTGACTCCTACGTGGATATCCATTAATGGGATGCAAAATTCCCTCATGGTTCCTTCAGGTACTGGAATCCTTGTGTTGGTACTCAAAGTGAGCTACATTTCCATCATTAGCAACATAACCTCAAAATACACTTAAATTTATTTCAAAACACATGATTTTTATAAGTTAAGCAAGATGTACCTCATCATCCTAATTATAGGTATTTGAGGCCAATAATATGGATTTTTGGGACAAAACAAATATTATAATAGGTAAGGGATTACTATGGAAAAAGGGTAGCTAAAAATGTCAATGTTAGCAACCAACAATATGATTCTTCATCAGAGAGGAATACTCTTCTATCATGGTAGCTTCTCATTTAGGTATTCGAATAGCATTATAATTTTTTTGTAGATCTTCTAAAATGGCATGACGCAATAGAAATATTACTCTTGATTGTGATTGATTTGAGGCAATATAACTTCAATCAATTGCCTCGTAGCCATATCTAATAGGATCTTTTTTTTTTAATGATCCTCCTTAAGGGTTCATTTAGAACATGTCGCTCTTGATTTGACTGCTCAGGTTCTGATGGTGTTGCTGGTAGGATTTCTTCTACCTGAGCACATTCACCATAAATTTCATCTTCCATCATGAATATTAGAATAATTAACAATAACAAAAGTTGAGGAAGGAGGGGAAGACATTCTTGGATTGTTGTTGTCATCAAAATGAACAATTCAAAACCATAATGAAGATTAGGATCATTATAAATAGTAAAAATTGGAGGGGGAGACAATCATGGATTGTTGTTCTCATCAACATGAACATCCCTTTGGAACAAAACTTTCTTAGAGGTAGGATATAAGAGCTAATAAGCCTTCATGTCCTCACAATAACTAATAAATATTAGTTTTTGAGTCTTCTTTTCCATGGATTTTCACTTCTCATATGTAATCAATGCCTAAACGAGACTACAAAATACTCGGAATTAAGAGACATCATGTTTTTCACATGTCCAAGTCTCCACTAGATTTATATACAACTACCTCCCGAGGCATCTTGTTTTGAATATAATTGGCACAATTAATTGCTTTGGTTCAAAAGGAAGGTTCCATGTTCTGGGATTGAATCATGCAATTTTCCATCTTCTTAAGTATTGGACTCTTCCTTTTAGGAACATGATTTTGTTGAGGGTGTAGGGAACAAATTGTTGATGAAGGATGCCTTGTTCTCTAAAATAAAATTTAATTGCCCTACTGACATATTCCTCCCCATTATCAATGTGTAGCTTCTTGATGGAGCATTATAATTGTTTCTCAATGAAAGCTTTAAATGCCTTGAATTTTATGAAATACTTCACTCTTCTACTTGAGGAACTACACCCAAGAGTTGCATGAGAAGTCATCAATAATCGTTAGTACATGCTTAGCACCTAAAAAACAATGAGTTATATATTTCATTATTATATATATATATAAACAAGAATGAGTATATATATTATATTGAAAATCTGCCCCTAGATGTGGAAAGTACATTAGGGGTTACATTTCTTTTACTTCACAAAATTCTAAAAAGGCTAAGAACCAACCTCCTCCCAATAAGAACAGGGGGGTCTAAAACTAAAACTTCAAATTTTTATTCCTACTGCTTCATAAGAGCAAGAGTAAATTCTAACAAATTTCTTGCACAAGAAAATGTAGAAACAAAGCATTTATATAAATTTCTAGAAGACAATCCATTGTTAAACCCACAAGGTGCAAGACAAAGCTCGAGATCAAATTTATTTCTACTATGTTATTTCCTTCTTTTTGTTATTGATTGGGAATAATGTTTATTTTTAAATACATATGATTAGGAAGGGGAAGAATAGGAGGACCTCATCTTCTTCTTGGCCACCTTAACAGCTTATTCAACATTCATTGCAAGAGGAACCTTTGGAGAGGGTGCAAGACAAAGCTCAGGATCAAATTTATTTGTGCTATGTTATTTCCTTCTTTTTGTTATTGATTGGGAAGAATGTTTATTTTTAAACACATATGATTAGGAAGGCGAAGAATAGGAGGGTGTTCTCAACACACTAGCTACTCACGCACTGAGAATATTTGATGAAAAGTCCCTTGATAAAGAGAAAACCCATCTCCTTAATGTTTTTGTCAACAATGGATATAGCAGGCACCAAGGTCTGAAAGCCTTCCTTAAAGCTAGCATAGGTCCAAAGGTCAAGAAAGACCCCAAATATCGGTTCTTAGGAGTTCATCTCCCCTTCATCCAAGGGACCACTAACAAGATTGCTAGAATCCTTAGGAAGCATAATGTTCCCTCAACCTTTAGACCCCTTAACACCATACTAAGTTCCCTAAGGTTTGTTAAAGACTCGTCGATCCTAGGGACATGAAAGGTGTTTATGTTATCCCTTGCTCCTGTGGGACCCCCTAGGTGAAACGAGGCGCTCCATTAATCAGAGGATTCGTGAGCATGCCGCCGACATCAAACATGGGAGGACTTGGTCTTCAACCTTGGCTGAACACGCGGAGAAGACTAAGCATCATATATGTATTGAAGAGGCCCGGGTTATTGCTAAGATTACTCATTTTCATCACGGAAATTTAGGGAGGCCATTGAAATTGAAAGAAGGCTGAGCAATCTCAACAGAGATGACGGCTGGAAGATTAGCAGTTGTTGGATCCCCTCCTTTTCTCGCTAGCCCAACCCCCGTTCCCCCCTGGTTGGTTCCTTTTTGGCCTTTATTCTATCTGGTTTTTCTCCCTTGTCTTCGGGATTGTTTATTTCCCCTTTTTTACCTTTGCTAGTGGTTTGAATTTTTCCTTTAATTCTCTTTAACTTTTTATTTAATTATTATTACTAATATTTTGTTCTTATTCATTGATGGTTACTAAAGTCTCCCTCTTTTCCTTCTATTAGATTTAATTTCCTATAGTCTTACCTTTACCTAGATTTTATTATTTGTGTTACTTATAAAACTTAAATATAGACTTATTAACTAATTTGTGGGTTATTTAATAAACTTTTAGACCATGATACTTTTAATATTTAATTTAACTAATTATTTATGTTCTATTTATCTGATAAATCTTCATAGAATTTACCCTTATTGTATTACTTAGGTAGTTAGATATATAGTAGAAAACAAATAAATAAACAAACTTATGACCATGTTAACTAATTAACTAACTATTATAAGTTTTATAATAGTCCTTTAATAATACATATCTTAGGGTAGTTTTAAAGTATTAAAGATGATATAAACATATTTAGGTCTTAGGTTCTGTGTTTAGTTTTTTAAAACATTTAGTTAATATGTTGGTTAGAAATAAAAATAATAATGAATTGTTTTAACAATCTAAATATTTAATTAATAAATTAAATAATTTTTACTTTTTTCCATGTCTCCTCATCTAGTCAAATGTAGTTGTTCTGTCCTTTGTAGTTGTTTCTTTGGTCAAATGTAGTGGTTGAACATGCATCTCTCTATTTAACTAAGGGCCATGATCTGATTCTTCATTTTGTCTTGACCATAAACCACAAAAGCATCTATAAATAAATTTCAATGTGATTATTACCAAAAACCATCTTAATAATAATAAAGTCTTCAAATTAATATTCCTATACAAATTATATAACAAAATAAAATGAAATAAAAAATCATAATCCTCCATTTAACAAAAAACAATAACATTTAAATGTAATATACTATTCAAACTAATATTCAAGGACATGTGGAATGCATTTCAGGGAGCTCTCACAAAAAAACCATGAACACAAAGCTTGTTGGCCGGGAAATTATTTCATACATTTGATAGGTTGAACAACCATGTTTTATCACATATGAAATAAAACTGTAGGCTGATTTAAAAAATGAATAATACTAATGTAATAATGCGATTACTAAGAGTCCTTGCCATTACGGCACTAGGTTGATTTAAAAAATGAATAATGTTAATGTGATAATTCAAATACTAAAAGTCCTTGCCGTTACGGCACGGACTTCGCCAATGATTCTTCTCATAAATTTAAAAATAGTTTACAAATATATTAATTTTTAAAGTATTAAATATGAATCATAAATTTAATGAGCACTGATTAGAAGAAAATTTTAAATTAATGAAAAAATAAAAAATTTATTGAATTAAGCGTTATTAAACTTATATCCTACAAAATACTAGAAATATGTTTAAACAAAATCTTAAATTCAATTAGTAAAAGGAAAATTTTAAATCAATCAAAGGGAAAAAAGTTGGTGTCTAATTAAGTGCTTTTAAACAATCTTAGATTCAATATCATTATTTAACTATATTATTAAACTTTTGTTCTACATTATGTAAAATCTTCATTTTTATAAAATATAGAACAATTAAAAACAACTTTTTCAAATAATTTTTTTAAATAATAAGTATTTGAAAATTAATTATAAGTTAAATTAAAATAAAGAAAGTTAAATTAAATATAAAATAAAATGTATAGTTAATCAAAATTGATTATTAAATTATAAATAATTATATTTAAAATGTAACAATAAAAAATAATTATTATATTAATAAATAATCAAAATATTACTTTATGTCTAAACTCATAATATATAAAAAACATAAAAATTAACTTATTTTAAATTATTAATTAATATTATTAATTATAAAAAGAATTAATATATAAGTTAAAGATGTATATATAAAAAAGCATATAATAAGATTCTTAATCATGTTTTACCATATTTGCAAAGAGGGTTTGTTACAATATGATCACTTATCAATACCACATGTCCAAAAAAAAATCCATAACTCATCTCATATGACATTCATTGAGTTAAGAGGTGCATTCTACAACGAGTATGAGGGAGATGTATAATTGCTTCTATGGTCAACCTCAAGTTTACATGTGTCCCTTTTAAAATAAAATTAAAAATGTTTTTTTTTATTTTAATTAAAAAACAATATTAGGTATGTTGAAAAAAAAATGAATTTGCATATTAGGTTAGTTTTGTTTTCTGTATTCAAGCTTGTGTGATCCATAATGAATTAAACAAGGTCTTTCCATAAAAATCACATAAGAGATATTTGACCCACGTGTTTCAAACCAACAAGTGTGGTTATCATCAGGGCCACACTTGTTGGTTCAAACGCGTCGGCCAAAAATATCTCTTATGTGATTTCTACTGAAAGACTTTGCTTAAAATGTTAGTTTTACTTGAAGAAAAGAGCTTATAATTTTAATTTTTTTTTTATTGTGAAGATATATAATTCTCATACTTTTAAAAATATCTTAATATTAGAATTAAATAAGCTCTTTCATCTTAACTAATATATTTCAATATCAACTTCATATATGTAATTCAAAAGTATTTTAATATAGAATTTAAATAAACCATTTGAATATCATGATAACTAATATTTTTTAATATCAACTTCATAAATATGTATATATACATAGTGAAAGTAATATGTGTGTGTGTGTGTGTGTGTGTGTTTTCAGCATAATAAATATTTCAATACTCATGTTAATTAAAATATTTCAATGCCAATTATGTACATATTATATATGGCTAAAAAACATTGTGAATATATTATACTTAAAGCAATTGAAAAAACTCAATTCTTATGATTAAAGCATTTATAGTCTTACTATTTTCCATTTTGATCCTTTTAAGGTGTCTTTTTCATTTGAAATGTAGCAAATATTTGTTGGAATTGCAAGTTTAAACTATGTAGCTAACACAATCCAAGTGCCCAAATGAATTACAGGTGTTGAAACTATTTATGCATTACAAAATGCAATTTAAACATTGAACCTATTTGTGCAAGAGATAGAACCAATAGTGGTCAACATGTAAATCTATTGCTAAGAAGCCTTGGTAAGAAATAATAAGTAATAAAACAATACACACTTGTATGTATGGAGCTAAATTTTAGAAAGAGTAGTAAGAAAGCTCAATTTGACTTTTGCCTTAGTCAAATTGAGTAAAATCGAAAACTCTAGAAAGAGAGAGATAGAACCAATAGTGGTCAACATGTAAATCTATTGCTAAGAAGCATTGGTAAGAAATAATAAGTAATAAAATAATACACACGTGTGTGTGGAGATAAATGTTAGAAAGTATAGCAAGAATTCCCAATTTGACTTTTGCCTTAAAAAAATTGAGTAAAATCAAAATTCCACATTAGCAGACAATTTAGAGGTAGTTATCTTGAGTGACATGGCCTTGTCACTTAGTTAGCTCAGTTATTTTGAGTTAGAGGCTAGGAGTAGAGTTGTGCATGTACTGATTGCTAAGTTTTAGCAATCTAATTCAGTTATGTATAGTTGATCTCGGTTAACTAAGCTCAAGTCTTCAGTTGAGTTAGTTAAAAGTCAGTTGAGTAGAAGAACTCTTGTTAACTCAATGATATATCAGTTAACTATTCAATCACATAAATATAGCCTATGCATGCATGGAATTCAAATTGCCTAACTAGAGTAGAGGTCAGAGGCACATTGTAATTATCAAATATATACTAGTTAAGTGTATAGAGTTGGCAATTGATCAGGTGAGAAATTCTTTGGGAATTGTGCAAGGAAATAGGGAATTCCCTATTATTTAGGAGCTCAATTTCTCTTGAATTGTGTAAGGAAACTGGATCTTGTGACGTCAGGAAATTGGCTAAGTGTTGGCCAGTGTCGGACAAGAAGCAAGAGAACAAGTTTGCAAGTGCTAGAGCTACTTCCTACTTCATACTTGAAGCAAGCAATTGTAATAGGTTCTCAGTCTCATCTAATTAATTGAAAGTGAGATAGGAGTTTTCCCAGTTGGGTTCCCTGAGAAAGCATTGTTGTTCTTATGGTTTTGATGTATGCATGTCATTGCACATGCTTCTAGATTGTTGATGTCTTTCTGCATTATTGTGGAGGAAGTTTATAATTCTAAGTATATGCAGTGGATGCCTACAATTGGGTGGAAAGTTTCTCTATCAACAATTGATTTCCTTAGACCAATTTGTTTTAAAGGTCAGTGTTCCATCTCTTTAATGAAATGTTATATAATTCTATTGATTAAGCTTGTATGTTGTTTATGTATGAAGTTGCATACATAATTGTTGCAAATGCTTTTCTAAATTTGGAATTCCCATATAGTTTATTTCCTCGAGACATACGTTATGCATTTAAGGTTGGATTGTGATGGGCACATCTAATTCAATTAATTTATGCATATTCAATGGCTACATGTTAGATGCCAATATGAAGTAGGGTTTTTAAATAAACCATCAAACTTTTTGATTTTGAATGTTGTTCAAATCCTTTGACCAAATT
>APFE030845669.1:0-25477 GCA_000404065.3 Pinus taeda
AGTGCTTCATGATTGGTTCTGCGTCCTCTTTTTTTCCCTTGTTTGGAACTTGCGGAGGTCTGAAGTAGACCTTTGGTTCGGAACCCATCCCTTTGGCTACACCCAAGTTCTTGCTCTGCATTTCTATTTCTTCTCTTTGTCTTGCCATTAGTATCTCATTGATTCTCCTAACTTCTTCTTCCGCTATGTGTTCCATCCCCTTCTTTTTCCAATTTTCTACCATGTCTGGTAGATTAACTCCTTCTTGCTCTAGTATGTCCGTCGGTTCCATCTCATCACTTCTGATATCACTTGTGATCATTTATGAGTCTTCATTTTCCGCTTTTGTTACCTCTTGATTCTGTAATATGATGCTTGAAGGATTTTTTTCCCCGGTTGGAGTTTCAGGTTCTATTGTAGTTCTATTTGCTTCAGATGTGTTTTGTTCCTTATTGTTGTCTTTTGATTCAGTTTCGGTCTCCAGAGCTGCAAAAGCATTGGTAGTATTGCCTTGCAATGTGCTTGCTTTATTTGGTCGTTTCCTGTTTTCTCTTTGTCTCACTCTTGGTCGAGTAAAGAATTCCTTGTTCTTCTCTGCCTTGTCTACCTTGGGGTCTTCCACAGTTTTATTTAATGGGCATTCCCTGATTAAATGTCCATGCTCATGACATTTTCTGCATCGGACTGGAATTTGCTCGTAATCAATAGCTTGGAAATAATCTTCATCCCTATATTCCAGCCACAGTCCCTCATGCAGTGCCCCTGACACATCCATTTCCACACAGATTCTGGCACATGAGGTGTATCTTCTCAGCAGGGTGGCTTCTGAAGCTTTTATGAAGGTCCCCAATTTATCACCTATTTGTTTTAAAGCTTCATGTCCCCAATAGTCTATTGGTAGGGAGAAGATGCGAATCCAGACCGACACCTGCTTGAAGGTTTCGTTTTCTGGCACAAAGTTGGGCTTCCAAGGCCTAATGTATAGACCCGCCGAGGTGAAGAAATAAGGTCCGCCATCAAAAATCCTATCCTTATCCTCTAGATTAGCGAAAAACGACAGTGAAAAAACCTTTGGCTCTAAAGTGTAGTCTAACATCACCTTTGGGTTTCCATTGCTGCTTTATCCATTGGCATAGCGCCCTTTATGTTGGCCAGAGTCCATGAACTTGCAGATCACTGCATGTTCGATCATGTCATCCCGATAGGCTTGAATTTCTGGGTCTGTTATCACCACTCTTAGGGTTTCTTCCGCCTTAGGTTTACATGGACCTTGAGTCTTTTTACCATTGCCTGTTTCTGACTTGTCTTCTTGTTCCTTCTTATCTTGATTCAGAGCCCCTTCTTCTTCTTCTGTCTGCTTCTTTTCTCGTTTGTCTTCATAAGAGAAATGTGCCTACGTTGACTTCTCCCTTCCTCTGTTTTCTGTCTGATTTTCGTTCTCCTTTCCTTTTAGCTTCTGAGTATTGTGATCCTCATTGCCTTCAAACCTTTTCCGTCCTTTGCTGGTCCCGTCCTCTTTCTGTGACCTTCAATATCTCGGAATTTGCACACCTTCCTGTACTATCTGTCTGTGCAGCATTATTTGTTTATACGATGGGGTCCTTATGGACCCCTCGTTTTCCATCTGTCGGGTCAGGAGCTGACCCCTTCTGTGGAGCTCTGTTCCTTTGACTCTGTGCTTTTCCAGTTTCGAACCCTAGATTTGATACGTCCGTCCATTTTTAAATGATTATTATTATCCTATAAAAAATCTAATATTAATTATTATTTTTTATATCCAATATGATATATATATAATTATAGTAAAGGAATTTAGTTCCTTCATAATCATTAAATTTGTGTTCAAACCACTAAAGATTCAGCTTTTAGAGTAGAGACTATATTTCACTTTTTTATGGTATTTATAAAATATAGTTTTACTAAAATAAAAAATCACAATCAAATAATTATAATTATACATTAGTCATTTGACAAACATTACCTATTCTTACTTTTATATATATAATATAAATATATATATATATATATATATATATATATATTTATTTATTATTATATTTATATATATTAAATATATATTATTAACCCAAAAAATCCACCCACAACTCAAAAGTCACCGTCACAATATTTAATAACAAATAATAAGATTTCTTTATGCTGAAAAAATGATATTCTCATTATCACCTTTATGGATTTCTTTAACAGCAATCTTCCATTCTAATTCATGAATCTCATAAATCGTTTCTTTGGTCCAAAGTTTTCATGATAGTAATCACTGGGGCCCATTCATATCACGCTTTAGATCTAATTGCACAGTAGTTATGATGAAAAGAAAATGAATGTGGCACTGATTCCTTGCATAAATAAAATAGTACATTATTGATTTTGATCATTTTTATTTAAAATGGTAATGTTTTTGTATTTTATTAGGTTATCTTATTTATTAGAGAAGGATTGCATAAATAAAATAGTACATTATTGATTTTGATCATTTTTATTTAAAATGGTAATGTTTTTGTATTTTATTAGGTTATCTTATTTATTAGAGAAGGATTGTAGAGTAGTTAGTTCGGGTAGTAGTTTATTTTACATAGTTAAATTAAAATAGAAAATAATAAAAATATAAAGATTTAAAATTTTATATATATTATAATAGATTAATTTTTTTAAAATTGTAATTAATTATATTATTATTTTGTAAATTAACATTATTTGTATTGTAATAGAGAAATAATTATTAATAGTTTATATTTGATTTTTTATAGTTTGTGAATATGGTATTATGAAACTTTATTATTAGACTTAGGTATAGAGGTCCTATCATAAATTTCTATTATATCTTGGTTTGTGAATATGAGAATTTTTTTATTTATTCATATTACAAAAATCTTATTATTTTGAATATCATTCATTCATTAATAGTGTAAAAGTTATCATATGTCGTTAAGTTTGCACAAAAACCTAAGTGACCTCTACCCCTTAAAAATATGATGTAAAAATAAAAATATATCTCTCACACACCATTAATAAATCTTTTTAAATTACATATCTGATTTTAAATAATCATTTTAAATTATATATGTAATTTTAAATAATATATTTCTTATTACATTATATTAATCATTATCCATTTTGATAAATAGGAATATAAGATGATTATACTCATTAGCAATAATTTTATCACCTTCTCAAAACAAATTGTATCATAAATGTCCATCTTACACCTTGATGTGATCTATGTATTTGTGGTTAATTAATAGAGGTAATGGGTACATTAATAGAGGCAAAGGGCAATAACATGTTCAATTTGATAACCAATCAAATTGAATATAAATAAATTAAATTATTCTTAAAAAAACATATATTTCAATGTGTAATGTTATACTATAGAATTTTTTGCAATTTTTTTTGGCCAAACACAAATTAATATGGGTTTGACCAAAAACCTATTGCAATATCTTGACTTCTGTGTTTGATTCTAATAAGCATTATTAGTATACATACGAGGTATGTGTATGTTAGATACATACTTACAGCTCACGCAAATACATCAATATTATTAGATAATTAATTAATGGTTAAACTTGATTAGTGGCTAATTTAGATTAGTGATTAATTAACATTATAACATGATTTATAATCAATGATTATATTTTAAACATGATTCATTTAATAATTAAATTAATAAGATTTTCTAGTTTTGACTAACATTTCAAGGGTAATATTATTTTATTAAATTAATGAGGTGTGGTTGTGGAATGAATTACCTGAATGTTAATTAAGGGACAAAGTGGTTGGTGGAGTGATAAGGACGGGTGTGAATCAAGAAGGATGTTAGGGGGGAAGTCAAAGACCTTGAATTCAAAGAAATGGAGGGCATTCAATACATTGAATTCAAAGGAATGTGGGGCATTAATGCATTGATGATATATGGATGAGATGGATGAGGGAGGGAGACATAAGGTGAGAGGGGGAGAATGGAGGAGGGGGTCATTTTTTTGTTTTAATTTTTTTTGAGATTGAAGTGGGAAAAGGGGGGAGGATAGAACCAAGAAGAGGGGAAAGAGGGAGAATTTATGTGGATTGGTTTTTGGTTGGAGGGCGTTAGATCTATTTTGGACACACTATGATTGTAGTTGGACTTGGGCTCAAATGGCTTGGGAACTTGTGGAGCTTCCCTGGGCCAGGAAGTTAGATAGAATTTCCTGGTTGGTAGGATGACATATTTAGCTGGGTGGTCATGCAAGAGCACCCCAATTGAGCCATTGTATTAGGTATTTTTCTTCTTGTGGTTTTATTTATGTAAATTGTTAGAAATCAAGTCTCTTACATGTTTTAATATGATGTAAATCAAATATTTTATTTTTATTATATGCTATGTAAAAAATTAGTGTTGTGAATATGTTATTTGTTGACTATGAAATTATACAAAAAACTTAAATTATACAAAATAATTTATGGTTGAGGACCCCTAGTTGGGTCCTCACATGTATCAAGCTTATGGTTAGCCTTAAACTTGATTAATGACTAATCTTGATTAATGATTAATTAACCTTAAAATCTTGACTCATAATTATTAAGTTATATTTAAATATGATTATTAATATCAAATTGATTAAATTATTGTGAATTCATAAGATTTACTGATAAGATTACATATTATTGTTTTATTGTTTTATTCTCCTTACCCTAACAAGTTGTCTCCTCAAACCTTTTTGAGGATAAGGCAATCGGTGTGGGGGGGGGGGTTATGAGATAGGTGTAGTAGATGACTATTAAGAGTAGGTGGTTCATTTCAGGTGGAGGCATAAGGTGGGAAGGGAGAATGGAGGAGAGGCATTCTTCTCTTTCTTTTTTTTTTCTTTGGAGTTTGAAGTGGGGAAGGGTGAAGGAGAGAATTAAGAGGAAGGGGAGGAGGAAGGGCTCAGATAGATTGGTTTGTGGTTGGAGGGTGTTGGATCTACTTTTTAGACATGGTACAACCATAGTTGGACATCGACTTGGAGGGCTAGGGAACCTATGGAGGTTCCTTGGACTAGGAAGATAGATAGACTTTCCTAGTTGGCAGGGTGACATAATCAGTTGGGTGGTCCCACCAAGAGAACCATAACCAAGCCACCATATCATAACTAGGTATTTATTTTCTTGTGATTTAGATCATGTAAATGGTTGTAAATCAAATCTATTAGCTAAAAAATCTATTATTTTATATATGTTATTGTCAAATAAAATGAATTGCTAGGTTGGAAATAAGTCATTTTCTTTGTTGTGAATTTTTGTGATAAATTTAGTTTTGGTAAGAGGACCCCAGGTTGGGTCCTCACACGTGGGTGTCTTATAGGTATAGAAGGTTGAAACAAGCTTAATGGTGTGTATGCCAGGATCAACTACCCGAGAGGATGCAGATACTATACATTGTGACCACCCCTAACTTTTTGACCACTTGTGATGCCCCTTTTGACATAGATAACTACTTATGCTGAGCTCTGGTTTATATTTCATGTTTTTATTTATGAACACTATGTAAATTGATGCATTTCAATTGGATATATGAACTTAATCAATTAAAACACTTGATGGATTATGTTTTGTTAATTAAAGTATTTGATGTGTGACTTATTCGATGTATGCTTTATCCGATGTATGAATGATTTAATTATGATTTATCTAGTGTATGACTTATTATGTTTGATCTAATGTAAAGTTTACTTCCAACATGTTAATATTAATTGAAAAAATTTGGGTACATGAATATCGGACTTAATAACATGACGATTATGATCTCTCTCTCACACACATTTAGTTGTTATGTATATGCTTGGATGAGAACTAACTTGTAGATTGGAATGGCCCCTCAGTATATTAACACCTAGTTTTGTTATAATTTGATGACATTTTCCCTAAAAAATTAGTAGAATTACTCCATACAAAAAAAATAATCTCACGATAAACTTAAACTCTAATACAAAACCAATATCTAAGACACCATAAAAAATAACAATTCCAAAACTTTATAAATATGCTATTTTTTAATATAAATTATACAAAATGGTTTATAATTGAGAACCCCAAATTAAATCCTCACCTAAATTATTTGTTTTAATAAAAATTATTAAAATAAACATAAAATGATAAAAAATAATTTTAATAATTCAAATCATTTTTAATTTCTTAATGCTTTACTCTTTTAGAAAATTCACTCAACTTCATCAAAATCTAAATTAAAAGAAAAAATAAATAAAAAAATCAATCGATAAACCAATATATAACCTACACTCTACCTTTTTACAAATGGATGCTCTTTTGTTGCTTCTCAGTGGATAACGCATACGACTCACAATGGATTTGAACATGGTGACATCTCAAAATTTAATTTTTCCTCGCCCTTTTTTTCCAAATTTACATTTATCATACCATGGGTCCTATATTACGTGCATGTGTAAGTAGATATTATGACCACCATGATATATAAAAAATATATTATATTTGTTTATATAATATTTTAATTGTAATATATTTTAGTTAATTTAAGTAGGTTTAATGGTTATTTGTGATAAAACGGTGGTAATTCAAATTTAAAGAGAGAGATTATATACATTTATCTAAATTTAACAATTATATTGGTATAAAAAACAGGTTTTTTATTTTATAAACAAGAAATTTCCTTTACCAAATTGATATGTGACTTGACTGTAAAGTTAAAATTAGATTTTTTTAGGTATACCAAATTGATATGTGACTGGACTCTACAGTTAAAATTATATTTGTTCGGGAACTATATTAAGTTTCTTTATAAGATAAACAAGAAATCTCATATTTTATTACTCTTATAAACCAGAAATCTCATATTTTATTACTAGAAACACAGTACATAGTAAATTAAATATCTAAAAAATTAAAATTAAAATTTCTATAGGTTTAGGTCAATTACATGGAAAAAACTCCATATTATATTTTTCTCTAGAAACACAGCACATTATGTCAATTAAATATCTCAGAAATTAAAATTAAATTATTTATAATATTTTTAAATATACATTATTATATCATTTTAATATTTAATTTAAATATTTAGATTTAGATCAATTATATGGAAAAAACTCTATATTATATTTTGTACTTGTGGTTAAGATTTAAATAAGTTTTACTAGTCTATACTCTTTCAGCGCCACTTTTACCAAATTTGTTGGCTAGAAGAGATGTTTATTGTCATCCATATGCCATAAACCAAAAAATTTTACAAAAAAATATTTAAGTAGGCTCCAAAATACATTCAGAATGTAAACAAAAGCCACAATCATCAGAAATTTTAGGGGGGTCTCTACCCATTGGAGGTGAGTTGGGAGGCTGTCCATGCACATGAAATTCCAGGTGCTCGACTCTGGCCTCAAGTCTTTCCAATCGAGCATGGAGACAATGTTGGTTCCTTCTGAGAGACGTGAGGTGATCTAGATGGTCCCATTGGGCCTAATGAATAGCCTCCATGAAGCCCAAAGCCTCAACCTGTTGTTCTTGCATCTATCTCCTTATGTCCACAAGCAGAGCCATAATTATGTTAACTTGTCTCACAATGAAATTAAGGGTCAGAGGAACTATTGTTGACGAGGATGCTGGCAGAACCTCTTGCACCTCATCAATAGGGTCATTTGGAATGGCGCCACGAGGTTGAGCATCACATCTAGCCATACTGCCTAAGTGAGCCCCTACACGTTGAACTCGTCGACGCTGCATAGATAACCAAGCCACCAAAGCAGACCCACGAGATGTCACAAAGCACCAACACCACCAAATACCAAAAGGAGTAATCCCCTCCACCAACCTAAAACAACATGAAATGTTTCCTTCCAACACAAGCTTTGCACTACACCACATCCACGTCCTCAATTTCGCCAAAACCTAGCTTTGTCTTTGAGGACCACTTGCACTAGAATTATGCACAAGCAATGACCCGCAATCAACCTGCCCCAGTGACACAAAACACCAACACCACCAGTATGTAGAGAAGGGCCTCCAGACCACACAACCGAGACAATGCAGATAGATGAAACCCCACACAATCATCACCCTCAAGTTCGAACTGCACCCCAACTCTACAAAAGACAACCACCACACAAGGGAACCACAAACACCAGGGCAACACACAAATATATACACCTGCCTAGTGTTGCCCAACCAAGAGCCACAACAGAAATTGACCCCAACTCTCCTACCAACTGAGGTACTGAGAAGATTATTTGTCCCAAATTTTCCACAAATGCCAAATCAACACTGAGAAAGGGCCAGACATTTGGCCCTCCTATTTTCAGACTTGAACCACCAAAGATAAGTGAAGCACACTTCGTCTTGAGCTGACAACACCACGAGAACACAACACAAATCTAAAGAAACCAACTTCCAACCAGTGGAGTGCCCAAACACATTATAACTACATATACCCACGTAGCTTTCTCCAAACCCAAAGCCAGGACAAAAACAACAGAAATGAGGGAGCCCGCTTACCTCCTAATTATGCCGCGAAATCTCCATGCGTAGACACAACCAACTAAACAACAACTCTCATGCTGGTCTTAGGTCCCAAGACCAAAGCCACAACAAACGTACAAAACTCCCCAAAGCACCCTTGTACCATGCAAATTTAACCCCACCCTAAGCCATTGCTTCTCCAGTACCTCCTAGAGACCATTTTGGGCACACTCAATTAGTCTAAAAATTAAACTGAAATCTCCCATCCAACGATAAAAGACCATTACCTTTCCCTACTGTGAAGTTAACCAGTCCTTGAGACCATGACACATTAATTGCCGTAGAAACAACCACCTAAAACTGGCTGCCCTCTTGATTACTGTGCTCCGTCACACCAACGGGGAGGGTTGACTTATTAAAAAAAAACTTTAAAATAAAGGGAAATTTTCACATAAATGCTTCGGTGGTTTTTGTATGGACTGCATGTTCTCGTATGTATATTATAATGGGATAATGATGTTTTGTTGCATTACTTTCTTATATGGACGAAGCGACAAGTGGTTTTTTGAGTCCATTCATGAAATGAAGAATTTTCATAGGCGTTGTAGTTTTCTAAAGTTTTAAGAATAATATTAAAATTTAGTGATAGTTGGAATATCAAACGAAAGGAGTCGTTTAATGAGGTGGAGGAATTCCCCGGACAGCGAAAAGTGGCTAGAATCTGGGTAATTTTTTTTCAGAAAATCTTGTAGAGACAGCGTTTGAATCGTGTTTTTGATGGTGGAAATAGATTCAACAACATCAAAAATGTCTATGACACCTAAAATTTTGAAGTTTAACAACTATAACTTGGATTTATAAAAATCCTTGCTGGACTTTCTCCAAATATGACTAGAATTTCCATAACTTTCCAGGCAATTCCTCTGGCTAGTTAGACTACAGCCAAACTAAAAGCTATAGCCTTAATTTTAACTTAATATACGGTAATGTTTTTGATAATTTTTCAGATTAATCACAACATAAATTATTGGTCAATGTTTCAAACCATCTCATATAATTCATCCTCAAAATAAAAATAAAAATTATTAAAAAATACAATTTTATTTTATTAAATTTTAAATATATTATAATATTATTTTAATTATTGAAATAAATAAATAAAAATTTTAATTTAATTTAATATAATCATTTTGATTTAAGATAAGTTTATTATTTCTTTTTAATTATAATTTATTAAACCAATATTTTATAACAATCTCTCTCCCACATAACATGTCCTACTCTTCGGCCTATCATTCTGGTAAGGCCTTCTTTATAAATCAAAGTCCTAAAATTCTCACAAACGAGACAAAAAGATACAAACAAATTACATGTCTTCATAATATTGTTCCGTGATAAACAAGGTAATGTCCTTTTTTATATCGAATGTAGTCATATTTTTATGAAGTTTTGTAGGGATGCATTTGTCATTAGTATGATTCCTCGAAGTTTTATGTGAAGAATTTAATTTATTATTTTTCTTCACAATTTTATTAATAATAATTTAATAAACAAATTTTTTAGATGTTTTAATTTTCTTTTTCGATTTTATTTAATTTATAACATTTTTTTAATTTATAAGATTTTTGAAAATAATCTATTTTAATATTTAAAAAATATATTTTAAAATAATAAAAAATACAAATTCATATATATATATATATAAAACTTAAAAACACAAAAAAAAATCATATCATTAAACTGTACCATTCTATCATTTTCACAATTTTTTCTGTATATTATATTTTCCGCATAATTACATCCACTTGGCTTTCATTTTCACAATTTTTTCTGTATATTTATATTTTCCGCACAATTACATCCACTTGGCTTTACTTGGTGTTTTTATTCAATGAGTACAAGTTCACCCTATTCACAATCTTTTACTAAATTTGAATTGGTAATTTTACTATCATTTACCACACATTTCACTAAATTTGAATTGGTAATTTTACTATCATTTACCACACATTTCAATACGCTTGGTCAAACTTTGAAATAGGTGTCACAATAGTATGGTATATTTATTCAACACAAACACTTAGTTGAAAGCTACAACATCCCTCTCCTTTTCCTACATCTCAATGTAGTCACGGTCTTTTTTTAAAATATCAATTTTTTTTGAAAGTAATGTCTATTCGGTTTTTATAGGTTTTAATTTTTGTTATTAGTTACCATTAGTATAGATTTATGTTAATCACAGATTTAACATGAGTTGAGAGGGATCAATTTTTTTTAGGCGCAAACTTATTTTAAAGTGCAAAAAATAATGTGTAATTTGTTATTGCTTAAATTCTATTTTTGAATGTTATAGAGATTGCATAACATGTGTGTTGAGCCATTTTATCATCACATATTAAAACCATTTTTTTTTGTTATTAATATATTTTTTAAGTAGAAATGAATAATAATTCATATTAAAATATTTTATTCATAACCCACATTGGATATTTTATTCTATACAACATTAAAATTTTTTCTTTTACATTTTTTTTCTTCTATATAATAATATATATATGAAATTGATATAAAGTGTTAAAAATCTTACTCCATATTTCTTTTTACTTCTAATTACTTTTCATAAATCACATTTTTTTTTTTTTTTACTTTTAATTACTTTACATGAAATTATATTAGGTCATATGAACAACTAAGTCACATTGTTTTTCTATTTAGAAAATATTTTATTTTAAGAGATAAAAATACTTACACATCTTTCACAATAAACTGTACAATGAATCTCTCAACTCAATAATCAATCCAATTTTCCACTAACAAAAAAATAAATATTTGTTTTTCACATCATAATCCTCCATTGACTCTAACTCCCTTGCGTTTGCCTAATCCAATTTCTCCATTGACTCTAACCCCTTGTGTTTGCCTAATCCAATTTTAATACATTCTCTTAATGTAATAACCTATATAAATTTATGATAAATATCTTTTTTTTTCTAAGTAAAACTGATATATTAATAGAAACATAATGTACAAAGAGGCACTGGCCTCTGCGGTACTAGGTTAGCTATATGACCATTTTAAACATCAAGTCTTGTCATCATGACTGCCCCAGTTGGGGAAACTAGTACGAGAACGAGATAAGAAAGGTTCATTTTACCCACGCAAGGGCTACGATTCCAGAATTCAAAATTTTTAATCGAAAGACTGTAAAATTAAGAAAGACAGCCACAATAAAACTCACAGTATAGTTCAAAATTAACCACAGTAAAACAACTCATGAGAACCAAAACTCGGAGCTCGAGCTAGATGTGAGACTCAAAATTGACCATAGTAAAACAAAATAAACAAAACCGAACTCAAAACCCGACACTGATCTGGCATGCAGCAGCTAGGTGGCTTATGTTGGTGGCTTCTCCTCCATGATCGGACACTAGCCATATTCTTCTGAACTAGTTTCCGCTGATTGCTTGCCACCTGCAATGTCCTCCACTTGAATTCCTTTGTCTTTACGGGTGGCGTCGCCTCCCAGAGTTTGTTGTCGGCTGCTGGACGGATGGTCCTTGTCTCTTAGCGGATGGCTGGAGCTCGGCTCCCCCTGAAAGTTGTCAAGCAGTGGAGGAGCCTGGTTCATTTCTGGGTTGAGCTCTGGTTCGGGGCATGAGTCAATTACCTCTCTAAAATCCACCGTGACGGTGGCAATGATGAACGACCTATCCATGGAGCAGCGAAACTAGAATTGTGCTTGCTGGGAAGAAGCAGTGGACGTGGTGTGCAGGGCGATGCCTCCTGAACGCCGAACCTCGCTGGTGCCCATTCTACCTCGGCCACTGCAGGTGTTTGGGTATCTGCTAAGGAAGCAAGAAGTGGAAGGGCTTGGGGGTGGGGAGGCAGATGGTGAGGTGGAGACAGAAGGGGGTAGAGATGAAGGGCGAGTGGCGCCACCTCGACTACCACCTCGCCTGCACCTCATTCTATGGCGTTGGCACATGATTCTCCGACTTGAAAGCTACAACGAGCTATGAGTTTTAGGGTCAAGAGCCAGGACAAGAACGATGGAGGGGATGTTGAGAGGAATAGGGGAATTCAAATCCGGTCCGGAGAGAGGGGTCGAGACCTCAAAATGCAAGTTGCAGAGAAAGCACTGTGAAAAATGATAACCATTGCCCAGGTCGACGCAACAGAGGAGTCTACAACATCTTCCCGTGGTGGTGCGAAGGCTCGGCTCTATTGTAGAGGGGTGGCAAGAGCAACTGAGAGGCTGAATGGGCGAATGCAGGGGGCTTTGCTCCATATTTCTGAAATTGTAGAGAATTTCTCGGTTTTCCCAACTGGTTAATGGTGCCAGCTGAGAAGCTAGGACCTGCCTTAATTTCCCACAGGGAAAGGTGCAAGTTTCCATAAGGATCAGCCACCTGCTTGTCTGGCGGCCGATGTGCATTAATGACTCATCTAACACCCACATCTGGAAAACTTTATTATAAATATCATCCATACCAAATCTAATTATTAAAAATAGATTGTAATAAACTATATACATACACGATCTAATTATTAAAATTGGATGTTTAATCAAACCACACAATTGCTTTAAGTTAAAAGTTTCCACAAGATCTAAAATTGAAAAACATCAATCCTAAGAATTCCCTTACCTCCCTATAAAGGATCTATATTCAATATGCGCATTAAGATAATATGATCATTAAGAGGTGTCTCGAAATTTCTATTTAATAATTTTAATATATAGTTCAGAATTAATAAAAAATGTTAAGGATATAGTTTTATAATATTTTTTTTCCCAATTTGGTTATGTTTTTCTAAAATGATAATATATACGTATGTTGTTATTTTTATAAAAACAATTATGGTTTGCATTATTCTACAACTATATATATATTATATATTATATAATATAATTTATTTGAAAATATTAAAAATATTGAAAATTAAAAAGTAAATAGTATAATTATCACTTTTAGGTTAATTTAATTTAAATAAATTTAAAATATCAAGTATTTATTTAATTAATTTTAGATAAAATTTTGAAAAATATCAAGTATTTATTTATGTTTTAACAATATACTAATTATTTTATTTGGAAAAAAAATGTCATGAAAATATGTATAAAGTAAATATCAAATTTATTTCAAATGTAATTAGGAATTTTATATTTAAATTGGAAATGAGATTAAATTTCATGAGTTGGAAGGCTTATACATAAAGTTCAAGCATATGGTTTGAAAAGGGTAAGCATCTAGGATATGATGGTAGGAGAGTAAATATTGATTGGAGTACAATTATTAAAGGCTTAATATGATGTAGTGAGTGAGCAGATGGTTGGAAAAGGGTAAATTGACACATCTTTACTATATAAAAAAGAGTCTTATTTGGTATTCTCAATGCATTCTAGTGTGGGACTTATGGGTGATAAAATCCAAAGGCATGTGAATGAGGTGTTACCTCCTATACCTATGCTCATAAATAATTCAATATCTTGAATGAAGTGTAACATTAATGTAACTTAGGAAGGTTATCCATTGTCACCATGATAACTCTTCCTCTCACTTTATGTAATTTTTTTCTAGTTCAATGGAGATCGTCACCTCCCAAATTGTATGTAAATAGTAAAAATCCCAACCCATAATGTGTAATCCAAGGAACCTCTAGGAAGGTCAAACATTGTCACATCAACAACCTATCCTCTCACTTTAGGTCAAATCTCATATGAATCTAAGGGGGTATACTTAATAAGATTACTAATATCAATTGATGAAACCCAAGGTGATTTTAAATGTAGCTTTATAAAAAGAAGGTTTTTAGAGTTTTTTTTTTTTTTTTTTAATATTTGGAATAGGATATGGAAGGATATCAAGAGTAGTGTTAATGTCCAACTATGGTGATGGAGTGAAGAGGAATCAAGTGTTATGCATTTGACTTGCGAGAATAACAGAATGCTAGAAATACAAAACAATATTGCCAGAAACATCACATGAATTGAGACAAGCTGCAAATATATTTTATTATTCAGAAGCAGATACAATGTTCACTCGCCTCTTAAAGGAGGCAACCTCCAACAGAGCAGAGCTCTATCACAGTAAGAATCGATGATTCTTCCCTCACTATATAAGACTATTTATAGCTTAATGACATCCAAAACCCTAACTACAAACTACTAGTGGTCCCTTGCATAACATGGGTTAACCACTTTATTTATTAACTATGGCCCGTTTATAACTAATTTTGGTCCCTTTTCTATAATGTGGGTCAACCACTTATAATTATTATTAATGAAGATAACTGCTTACAAAATATATTGAATTAACTAACTAAATATGACTATGATTAGACCTCTTGGGCTTATTACATAAATAAAGGTGTTAGGGTTGGACCCTAACATGCTCTCCCCCATCAAACACAATCTTTTCCTCAAGGTTGAAACTGTGGAAACTGTTGAAGAATAGTGGTTGGTTCCCATGTCGCATCTTCTGGAGAGGTGTCTTTCCACTTGATGAGGATTGCCTTGATCGTGTGTCCCTGGAGATGTTTTTTATGAGTATCAAGGACCTGTTCTATTCAGAGCCAAAGTGAGCCTTCCTCATCCAATTCTGGAAAACTTGTTTGAACCTTGCAATTGTTCCCCATAACTTTCTTGAGGCACGATACATGGAATACTGGGTGGATTTTTGAAGTAGTCAATAAGGCCAGTTTGTAAGCGACTGCTCCTATACACTGATTACCTGATAAGGCCCATAGAGTTTTGGTGCTAGTTTTTGGCAACCCTTTTATTTGAGAGAGGAATACTTATATCGTTAGAGTCGTAGGAACACCTATTCACCTACTTGAAATGAATACTCAAAACAATGTTGGTTGGCCTATTGTTTCATTATGTTATGAGCTTGATGTAGATTATCTTTGAGATGAGTGATCATGGCGACACGGTTCTGTAAGAGCTGATCAATTGCCTGTACTTTGGAACATCCAGGGATATAAGAAGCTAGTGAAGGTGGGAGTTGGCCACACATTTCCTCACAAAGCGGTTAGTGTTGGACCCTAACATGCCCTCCCCCATCAAACACAATATTGTCCTCAAGGCTGAAGCTACGGAAAGCCAAAGAATCGTGGCTGGTTCCCATGTCATATCTTCTTGAGAGGTGTCTTTCCACTTGATGAGGTTTGCCTTTATCGTGTGGCTGTGAAGATCATGTCTTTCACGAGTATCAAGAAAATGTTCTGGTCGGAGCCAAAGTGAGCCTTCCTCGTCCAATTTTAGCAAACTTGTTTGAACCTTGCAATTGTTCCCCATAACTTTCTTGAGGCATGATACATGGAAGACCGGGTGGATTTTTGAAATAGTTAGTAAGGCCAGTTTGTAAGTGACTACCCCTATACACTGAATTACCTGATAAGGCCCATAATGTTTTGGTGCTAGTTCTTGGTAGCCTTTTTCTTTGAGAGAGGTCTGCTTATACAATTAGAGTCATAAGAACACCTAGTCACCTACTTGAAATGACTGATCAGAATGATGTTGGTCTGCCCGTTGCTTCATTCTGTTCTAAGCTTGATGTAGATTATCTTTGAAATGAGCGATCATGGCAACATGGTTCTGTAAGAGATGATCAACCTCCTGTACTTTGGGACATCCAGGGATATTAGAAGCTAGTGAAGGTGGAATTTGTCCATACATTGCCTCATATGGAATCATCTTGATGGCTTCATGATAGTTAGTTTTATACCACCATTCAGTTAAAGGAAGCCACTATACCCATTGATGCTGCTTGTCTGAAGTGAAGCACCGCCGATAGGTCTCCAAACTTTTGTTGAATACTTCTGTTTGACCATCTGTTTGAGAATGATAAGCTATACTCAGTTGGAGTTGCGTGAGTTGTAGATTGAAAAATTCTTGCCAAAATTTTCTAGTGAAAGTGGGGTCTCGATCAGACATAATGGAAGTTGACATGCCATGCAGTTTGAAGATTTGGTCCATGAAAACTTGAGCCACCAATGTTGGGGTAAATGGGTGTGGTACAACACAAAAATGAGCACATTTGGAAAGTCTGTCAACAACCACCATGATGACTGATTTGTTTCTTGACTTTGGGAGACCTGTAATGAAATCCATGGAAACATTCATCCAGACAGAAGCAGGGAGCTACAATGTTTGTAAGGTTCCTGGTAGCTTGGTCGTTTCCCCTTTATTGCACTAGCATACATCACATTCAGCTACAAAAGTAAGAATCTCGTTCTTCATGCCAATCCAAAAGAAAGAGATGAGTGCTCGTGCATAAGTCTTCTGAAAGCCTGAATGTTCTATAATCATATAGGAGTGCAACTCTTCTAATATGTAGGTTTTGAGGGTGGAGGATAGGGATAACACTATTCGATCCTTGTAGTGAAGAACCTCATCCTTCCAAGAGTAATCCTTTGAGGAAATATGATATCCTCTTAAGTTATTAATGATTTGGGATAGAAAGGGGTGGGATAACCATTCATGGTGGGCCTCTTCAATCCAAATTGGTATGGGTAGAGAGAGGGATTAAAGGGTTCCCTCATCCTCAAATTGGTGCAATAAGGCATCAACTACTACATTTTCATGCCCCTTGTAAATTATCTCATAATCATATCCCAACATTTTTTAGAGCCATTCATTCTGATGTGGTGATGAAAGACATTGCTCAAGGAAATATTTTAGGCTATGATGGTGAGTGCATATTTGGAAATGATGCCCCAATAAGTATGGTCGCTAAGTGTCTACTGCATGTAAGATGGCCATAATTTCTTTCTCATATGTAGAGTTACCCAGATGTTTTCCACTGAGTTGTTGACTTGTGAAAGCCAATGGTCTACCTTCCTACATTAATATTGCATCAATGCCCGTACCTGAAGCATCACATTCAATAAAAAATGGTTTTGTAAATTTTGGTAGGGCCAATACTGGAGTGGAGCATGGCATGTTTGAGAGTCAAAGAGGCCTGTTGAGTTGCAAAAAATGATTTTTCTTGAGAATATTAGTGAGGGGTCAATCAATGCATCCATAATTGTGGAATTTTTTTCGATAAAAGCTCGTGAGACCCAAGAATCCCCTCAAACTCTTCAATGTTTTTGGTTGGGGCCAGTCTTGAATCGCTTGAATCTTTTTCAGATCAACCCTCACTCCTTCATGACCCACAATATGTCCCAAATACTATACTTCTTCCATGCCAAAGGAACACTTGGATAATTTGACAAATAGTTTATGATCTTGGAGAAGTTGCAATACCTGGTCAACATGCTGAAGGTGAGTGTCCCATGTTATGTTGTAGATGAGAATGTCATAAAAATAGACCAGGACAAATTTTATGAGATACGGTTTCAGAAGGTGGTTCATGGGGCTCTAAAAAGTGGATGGGGAATTACATAGACCAAATGGCATGACCATGATTTCATAATGGCCTTCATGAGTTTGGAAGGTTGCCTTTGGAATGTCAACTTCCTTCATCCATATTCGGTGATAGCCTAAGTGAGGGTCCAACTTGGTAAAAGAATTGGCACCATGCATTTCATCAAGCAGATCATCAGCTACCGGGATAGGAAATTTGTCCTTGACAGTGAGTTTGTTAAGTTCCCTAAAGTCTAGACACATGTTCCATTCACCATATTTCTTTAGAACCATGATCACCAAAGATGAATAAGGAGTGGTTTCGAGACGAATAACACCTAATGAGAGGAGTTCCCTATTGATTTTTTCAGTTTCATTCTTTTGGGAAAAAAGATATTGACAGGGGCAGACATTTGTTGGCTTGGTACCCAGTAGCAAAGGGATTCTATGATCATGTTCACCTCTAGAGGGTAGGAGCTCCTTAGGTTTGTCGAAGACTTACTGGTGGTGATCTACTACTTGTTACAACTCGGGGTGAATGGGAGGAGGAGTGGATTCAATGGCATGAATGGAAATAAATTATGAGACTATCCCATGATGGCCCTTTTTTAAAAGCTTCTCCATCCGATGCGAGTTGATGATAGTAGGAACGCATGCATGGATTCCCCTCAATTTATGAGTGTGGAAATTCTTCTTAAAGCTCATATATAACTCCCGGAAGTCGATTGCGATAGGGTCCAGTGTGTATATCCATTTAACACGAAGGACAATGTCACAATCACCCATTTCAATGGAAAACATATGGGTTTTGAGGTGATAATCCCTGATTTGAAGCTTAATATTTTCACAACAGCCTTCACATTTCATGGTTCCCTCATTAGTGATAAGGACTTGGAAATTAGACTCTGCTTGACAAAATAGTGAACTACTTCTGCTACTTTCTTATGGACATAGTCATGTGTGCTGCCACTATCAATCAACACCACTACTGACCGATGTTTAATAAAACCTAGGATTTTGAGAGTCTAGGGAGAAGAAATGTCGGTCAGGGCATGGAGTGATATAACTAACTTATCTGGCATAGTTGGAGCATCAATGTGCAAGGTTGTTAGGGGTTCATCGTCTTCCTCCTTAGTCACTTCAATGGATGGAGCTTCATTGATGAAGCCATTTTTAGAAACGTCAATTTGAAAGAAATTTGGTTCCTTGCATTCATGTCTCGGGGAGTATTTTCCATCACAATAATAGCAAAGTCCTTGTTTCCTTCTTTCAGCCATTTATACCGGTGACACTTTTTGAACCTTAAGTGTCTAGGTGGGGCCCATAGCTACGGTGGGACGTGCTCGTGCGATGAAATTTAGATGATTAGATTGGGCATTTAAAGCAACTTCTGCCTCTAATGCCTTGCTGCATGCTTCTAACCAAGTATATGGGTGGTGCATTCTGACATGGGCTTGGATAACTTCCTTTAAGCCACTGATGAAACATTCAAAGTGAAAGGTATCTCCTAGTCCTTCAATCCAAATGGCTAATTTTTCAAAGGTTTCAATGTAGTCCCTTACTGTACTCGTCTACCTGATCTTAGTGAGATCACCTAGAAAGTGAGATTCCTAATCAAAGTTGTCACAAATGGCCTTTGAGAACATGTTCCAAGTTGGCCTCCTTGGATAACATTTTTGATGCCACTGCCACCACTTCCATCACTCTTGGTCCAAGTAAAGCGCTCCCACATGTAGTTTGGTTTCCTATTCCTTGATATTGTTAACGTGGACATATTGTTCCATTTGGGCCACCCATACTACCGGGTTAGAGCCATCAAATTTGTACATGTTCAGCATAGGTGTCTAGTGGCTCAAGTATTGGTGACTTCCATGGAAATGAATATAATGGATGGATTCTCCTTCTAGGTGTGCATCAACACTATGTTATTCCCTTATGGGTTCGTGAGGTAGCTACAAGGCATTCAATAAGTCTATGAGTTTGTCAACTGATCCCTGGATGCCATCAATTTTTTCTCAAGAGCTTCAATTCTCTCCACTGCCTTCTCCGCAACCATAACTTGAGACTTGGTACTATACATACACTAGCTCTAATCAAATTTTGAGCTTACCTAGGAGTAGTATGTTTGGAAAGAGGGAAAGCTTAGGAGTCTAGTGATGTGGGTCACTTGAGGCCACATCGGGAAAAATTTGGGATGCACAAAAATTAGCGGCTTACAAGTGAATGGTATCACTGCAATTAGCTTGTCGTCCTAAATCTTATGAGCTAGGTCTCTTGCAAGCATCTTGTGATGGCCCCAAACTTCTTTTTTTTTACTCCGAAAGGAGTTTTACTCCCTACTAATCAATAATGTGGTGGCTGATATCTAAAATGCTTGATACTGCCAAATATCTTATGAAAATTGGGCGTAGACTGTCGTAATCGAAACCCTATATGTTTTGCACTATAAAAGATGTTGCAATAATATGATCTAGATTATGGCCGCCAAAACCGTCACTGCACAAAGAGTCTAATCTATGTTATGAAAACCCCAACTGTTGAATTTGATCTATACCGCGGTGGAAAAACCCCAACTGCTAGATCTTATTTGGACAACAAGATAGGGGGTGATATGATGAGAACTGTGGTCACAAAGGAGTGTCAGGTGCTACAAAACACAATATACGTAGGGGTCAAACAATAATACTTGGCCGAATATTTCAAAGCATTAACTAAGGAGGATCAACCATACTCTTGTTAGGATATTCCAACACGTAGGAATAGTTAAGTATAACTTGGTCTAGTATAGAGTTAGGTAAAGTGTGTTTCTTTACTATGTACATTTGTAACTTACAATCCGACGGTCACGATATGTAGTGATCCGAAAATTCATTCTCTCCTCGGTATTACCGACACTTGATCCGTGGCTTGACACCCGATTGGTGCATGAATTCTATTTAAAGCGCATGGAGGGTCATTTGTAGGTTAACCGTGCATGAGAGAAGCTTATGTAAATTTTCATTCTTTTATTAATAAATTGCCTGTAGTAGCCACGTTGGCGCAGGCCGTGGACTGTTTCCCTCTCTGAGGGTTTTAACCACGTCAAAATACTGGTGTATTGATCTGTGATCTATTTGTGAGCGGTGTCCTTTTGGTGTTCTGTCTGAGGAACTTACCCTGTAAATTCCTACAACTCTTAGTCGTACTACCCGACTACCATATTGTACATGCGAGTAATCTCCCTGAGTGTTGTTTTTATTGCAATCTAGTAGCAAGATGAGCGATGTATTATCTAAGGTGAGGTTTCGAGTTACCATAGGGGGCTTCTGATATACCCAAGGGTATGTGGAAGTGTAATCCGTGCATGCTTCTGTCTTATGCACTACTACTCAAAGGGGTACCCACAAGGGTTACAAGGGAGTCCAACAAGCGTGACCACCTCTTGTAGTTCATGCGTGCATGCCTCCCCAAATACACAAGTTTATGCACTCAATGGTTGATCCCGTGCTTTAAATATGTCAGAACATGTCTCTACCCTAATTTTTTTTGTTGCAAAAATTGGAGGTACAAATGGCCTTGGAAAGTGATATGATACTTGTTATGCAATTGACCTGCGAGAATAACAAAATGCCAAAAATATGAAACAATATTTCTAGAAAAATAAAAATATCACATGAATTCAGACAAGTTGCAAAGATATTTTATTATCCAGAAGCAGATTACAATGCTCACTTGCCTATTCGAGGGGGCAACCTCCAACAGAGCAGAGCTCGATCACAGTAAGACTCAATGATTCTTCCCTTACTATTTAAGACTATATATAGCTTAATGACATCCAAAACCTTAACTACTAGTGGTCCCTTGTATAACACAGGTCAACCACTTTATTTATTAGCTATGGACCATTTATAACTAATCGTGATCCCTTTTCTATAATGTGGGCCAACCACTTACAATTATTATTAATGAAAATAACTGCTTACGATATTTATTGACTCAACTAACTAACTATGACTCTTACTAGGCCCCTTGGTCTTATTATATAAATAAATGGGTTAGGGTTTGATCCTAACATCAAGTGGCAAGATGAGATCAAGAACAAGTCCTCTTAAAGTCAATTACTTGGTGCTTATGGATTAGGGAAAGAGACTAGAAGCTAGGGTTAAGGTAATATACTGGCTAATCAAGACAAATTATAAAATCAAGGCCCCACTAGAAAGATCCCTTCAAAGGGGAAAGGGCTTCAACCATAGGATCAATTATGTCATGGAGCAAAATAAAAACCCTTATTAAGGAACCTTAGGGTATGTTCTAATAAGAAGGATTAATACTTACCCAAAAAAACAAAGGAGAGTATGAGGAAGAAAAACATGGACATCCTCTTTCCAAGTGACAATGTTTATTTTCCATGTATTGATCTTAGTAATCCTCGTAGCAGTCTTGAATACTCACAATAATGCCCTTGAAAATATAGATGAAATAATCAAGAAAGATGAGCTTCTAAAGTTGAAAATATTCACCACGTATATAAGTCCTTTAACACCAAAAATGTTCCAAGAGATATATATCCACTAAGCTCGAAAGAGAGGCATGATCTCATAATCCAACCATCAGTAAAAATGAGGAATTTCCTTTCCATTGTCTGAGTCAGATCTAAATTCCTTTATAATAAAATAATAATATCTTATTTAATTCCTTAGATCTAGCCTAATAAATCTAAATCTAACTAAATCCTAAAAGCAAGTGGTATAACACACCATTCAAATAAAGTGGCAAGTCACATGTATAATGAGAATATGAGTCGAGGCCCCACAAGAGGGGTTAACCATCCAAGAAGAGAATATATGGTCCATGGTGCTAGGTCTATCCTCAAAAGGCTCCAAAGTTGTATATGGTAAAAAATCCTACCCAAGAGTTCAAATCAGTCCCAAGTGTGATGTAGTGACCCCAAAATCAAAGATTCTCCAAGAAACTTGTGGTCCAAGCCTCATGTAGTGCAATTCCTTGAAAGAAAAGGAAATTATAAAAACTCCATAAATCATGTAAAGTAAGGGTATAATGCCTCCAAATAATGTCTCAAACAAATTCTCATGTCATAATTTGGGTCAAGATACTACAAGAAACATGTGAGATGTCTCTACAAGTCAAAAAATTGGTCATTAAACCCCTATCCATCTTGTTATAGGTGATTTTGTCGCATATGGTCAATAGGCTTGCAAACACCTTGTCATCATCCCTACACAAAGCCCTAAGAACAAATTACCAAAATCCCTAAGTTTCTAGGTCTCACTACATCAAATCAATTATTTTAAGGCTCAACACACCCTGCCCCTTTAGGGACTTGTGTTCAACAACAACTTTCTCCCTTTTGCACCAATGCTGATCAACAACATGTTATCCCTTGTTGGGGGTGCGTTGATTATAAAAATTTGGGAAAAATAAGAAGAATCTTGAAAAATCCTCTTCCAAAAGCTTCTAGGAGTTGTTTTAACCATTTACCTTGGATAAGAACTTCGAATCCTATCTAATCCTACCTTGGAGACTTCACCTCTTATCCCTTGAGCTTATCCTCCCATCTTAAATGGATCTTAATCCTAGATTAGTAAATGGATAAGAATTCCTAAACTGCCACCCCTTTCCTATAAAATTATTGCCATCTACAACATCAGGGTTGGATTTTGGATATTGATCATGCCCTCATGTTGCTACCTTGAATCTAAGAGAGTTATCATCTTCATGCATTAGGGAGACATTGAGGTGTTCTTTGTGACAAGGAAGGACAAGTCAACTTGGGGAGATCTCTACAAGATCAACTACTATTCTTGGATTTAAAATCTCTTCTATTCATATTAATACGAAGAGTATATCATTTTCCTATATGTATTATGTTATGTTTACATTCATATGTTTCAATGCTTTGTTGATCCATTGAATAGAGTAATTTGATAATGCTACATGGGTGTCATAGATCTTTGGCTTGTATTGATTGTATGGGTAGGTTAAAATTATAGTAGTCAGAGCTACGATTGAAGCTTACAAGCTAAGAGGAGGGTAAATCTTATGACAGATTCCAAGTAAGCCTCTTTCACATTAATCAATTTCTCTAAGGGAAACTTTATATTCTTTGCTTTCTATTGTTCTAGACTAGTCCACTAGGTCTAGGGAAAATACTTTTGCCTGCAGTTTTCAATTATGTATAACAAATTGGTGACTCCACTGGGGATTGTTTCTTTCCCTTAGTGGTTTCCTTGACCTTATCCCTTGTCTCACCTCTTGAGCGAACCTTCTGTTGAGTATGGAGCATGATTGTTTGTTTTAGCCGGATGTATACCCTAGGAAGTTTGTATACCCTTCCACGCGGGGGGGTGCGGGGGGACTTGTCCCCGTGGCCGTCGTCTGGGGGTTGGGGTGGGTGCTGATCCCCCCTGGCTGGGGGGTCCGTGGGCCAGTGTTCCCCTGGCGTGGGTTTTGGGGGTAGCGCCCCCGAAGCTAAAAATAGATGTAAAATTTCCTTGTAAAAGTATAATAATTTCTAGTCAATCTAGGCAGTTCATTAGATGGACGATCTGATAGTAGAACTTATGTTTAGTTTAGGGTTTTTTTCCCTTGAAGGCAACCCCCTCTCTTTGTATGAGGGCATTGTATTTGAGGCTATGTAATAGATGTGTATTCTCCGTGCAAGAAGTAGAGAGGTGAGACTGTGAGAGAAAACATAGGATATTACAACGGATCTGCTATAGGTTGTGTCTCTCCATTTTGCTGGATAATAGAAAGGAAGGACTGGCTCTTCGGGGTGGATGTAGCCCAAACTGGAAGATTATTTGTATCAGAAAGATCTATACCTACCATTGGGCGGAAAAAACAAAGATGCCAATGGGTATGAAAGCCCTAAGAATGGAACCTTCTCAATAGAAAGGCACTCGGAACGGTACGGTTGTGCCTTGCAGTGTCGGTCGCCTTCAACATTTTGAAGGAAACAACGATAGAGGGTTTGATTAAGGCATTGGAGAAACTATATGAAAAACCCTCAGCCTCAAATAAAGTATTTCTTATGAAATGATTATTTAATATGAAGATGTCGGAAGGTGGATCTATTGCAGACCATTTAAATGATTTTAATACTGTTACAAGTCAGTTATGTTATGTAGGGGTAAACTTTGATGATGAAGTTAGAGCTCTGTTATTCTTGTGCTCATTACTAGAAAGTTGGAATGGTTTAATAATGGCCATTGGTAACTCTGTTTCTGGATCTAGTACTTTAAAGTTTGATGATGTTGTCGGTGCTATCCTTAGCGAGGAAATGTGATGGGAAAGCTTCGGTGAGACATCGGGTAATTCTTTGAGTGCAGAGTCTAGGGGAAGAAAAATAGAAAGAGGAAAAAGCTTAGGATATCGCAGCAAATCAAGGAAAGGCTGATCCAAGTCCAGATCGAGGATAGTGTGCTGGAAATGCGGAAAGAAAGGACACCTAAAGAAAGACTGTAGATCCCGGAAGGGAAAAGAAGGAGATGCACAACAAGAAAAAAATCATGAAGCAAATGTGACAGGGGAGGTGTTACAAGATGCTTTGATTCTTTCTTTCGAAAATATTACTAATTCCTATGTGGTAGATTTAGGGGCCTCATTCCATGCCACACTTGATAAGAAATACTTTCATGACTATGTTCAAGGAGATTTTGGACAAGTTTGTTTGGGTGATGATAAACC
>APFE030845669.1:28927-42656 GCA_000404065.3 Pinus taeda
ATTCTCCAAGTGGGAGATTGTTGAGTATGGAGCATGATTGTTTAGAGGTCTTTGTTTCAGCCAGATGTATACCCCAAGAAGTTTGTACACCCCTCCACGTGGGGGGGTGAGGGTGGAACTTGTCCCCCGCACAGGGGTTCGGGTGGGCCGATCCCCCCCGGCTGGGGGGTCTGGGGGCTAGCGGTCCCCCGGCAGGGGTTTCGGGGGCAGCGCCCCCGAAGCTAAAAATAGGTGTAAAATTGCCTTGTAAAAGTATAGTAATTTCTAGTCAATCTAGGCCGTTCATTAGGCAGATGATCTGATGATAGAACTTATGTTCAGTTTAGGGTTTTTTGCCCTAGAAGGCAACCCCCTCTCTTTGTATGAGGGCATTGTATTTGAGGCTGTGTAATAGATGTGTATTCTCCATGCGAGAAGTAGAGAGGTGAGAATATGAGAGAAAATAGAGGATATTACAACGGATATGCTGTAGGTTGTGTCTCTTCGTTTTGCTGGATAATAGAAAGGAAGGAATGGTTGTTCAGGGTGGACATAGCCCAAACTGGGTGAACCACGTATATCTGTGTCTCTCTTGTTTTATGCGTTTTCTGTATTTATATTTATGCAATATTTTATGTGTTCCATTGCTCTGTAATATATAATTTTCTAACACCTTCTTTGCCTCACTCAGTCTGAATTGACCCTAGGAAGACCTTTCATTGAGAATTGATTTGATTTTTTGTGTCGGAAATTGGCCTAATCTTGATCAACACTCCCCCTGGTCTGGAAATAGAGCCTTGCAATTATCCTTTCCCTTCTTTTCACTTGCATTGCAGAGCACTAGTTACCTTTCAACACTTGCGCTGACCCTTGTTTCATGTAAAAAATTGTCTTTTTGTGGTTTTTTCTCTGATTAACTTGGTTCCAGTTGGTTCTCCTTATGTGCCTGAGTGTGTCTTGGTCTCTCAGAAGCCTTCATCTTGTTTGATTTTGGTTTTGAGTGCCTTTAATAACAATTTGTTTGGATTTGAATTTGTTCTTGTCAATTAGGTCATTAGCAAACTCATTTCTTCATCGTTGATTTCTTGAAAGAATTGGTATGTTTCAACCATCATTTTGAATTGTTTCTTTTATCAGTGATTAGGAAAAAATCTTATTTTTCATCTAAAAATTAAGTAGAATCAAAATGAAAAATATTATGCATCATGCATTGCATTTATGGCTTTGTGTATGAAATCATAATTTGTAACAATTTCATTAGGAGAATTGTATTTAAAAAACTTGTTTGTTGCATGTTGCATGATGCATTATTCTTTGTTCTCTTCCCTCCTATACATATATTTTCATTGAAATAAAAGTTTTATTTCATCATGATAGATTGCATTTTTAAGATATTTAGGTGTAATTCTTGGTGAGCCTTGAAATCTGAAACTTAATTCAAGACAAACTTTAAAATTTACTGAATCAATCCTAAGGAGAATTTGAAACATTACTGTAAACATCTAGAGGTCTAGGCTAGAGATGTGTTCTAGCATCTATAAACATTAGAGATGTATTTTTTTTTTTTTTCTAACGTTGCATTCCACAGGCGATATCCCATTCCACGTATGTAAGTATATCCAACCATTCTCCACGTACCTTCGGGTATATTGGATGATGCTCCACACATGAGAGGTATATGGGAATGATATCATCATACAATTACACATTTGACAAAACTAACACAGACTGCACTTCCACGTACCATTGAGTATATTTTTGAAGTCCACCATAGGTTTCTATCCTCACCTTAGGTAACTAAGTGAGCCGCCTTGTAGATGGTGATACACCGAAAACAACATTCAAGGAGGTTTCCCACCCATACGTAAT
The DNA here is from genome assembly GCA_000404065.3 of Pinus taeda. Lineage (NCBI taxonomy): Eukaryota > Viridiplantae > Streptophyta > Pinopsida > Pinales > Pinaceae > Pinus > Pinus taeda. The sequence continues at coordinate 30,776 of APFE030845669.1, forward strand.
CCTTGGTTATCTAAGGTGGTATATTTCACTCCACAGTTGCTTGGTAAACCCTTTTACCTAGCTACCCATTTTTTATTATTTTTGTTTTTAATTTATAAAATCAATTAATTGACTGAAAAACAACATCCTTATTGTGGAACAACTCCTTAGTAGATCTTAGGTTGAGACTAATGGAAACAGTTCCTAATTATACCAATCAAGGAAACCCCTTTGATGGGAATCCTGGTCTTTTTCCTTCTTTTATACATATTGGTGCTCCTTATATGGCAATGTTGTCCCTTCCCAGATTTACCATTGGTTTTCCAGTTTGGTTGTTTTCGACCCCTATCGTTCCGCATGTCCAAATTGCTTCTCAACCAAGTCCTCTTCCACCTGAACAATAACAACCTCAAGTTGATCCTAAAGTTAACCCTTTTCCTTCTTCACCTTTTATTTCTCCATCCCTTTCTTCCTCCTTGCTTGGTGAAAGTCTTGATTCTAGTAACCAGGAAGCTAAGAAGAAGAAGAAAAGGATGATGAAGAAGAAGAAAAATAAGTAGGGGGGAACCAAGAGACCATTGCTACCCATGAAAATAGTACAAAGGAACATTCCAATCAGCCCCACAAAGTTAAATTCCCTTGCAAGTTATGTAAAGGTGACCACTTTCTTAGAGATTGTCCTGGTATTCCCAAGGTCTTAGAAGTGTGGTCAACTGGATCACATCAACCTTTATTGTCAGCTTTTGTAAATCATGCTGGTGAAAAATCATTGACTAGTGATCATAAGGTTCATAGAAAGAAGGGTAAAGTTAAGTTTCCCTATATTTTATGTGAAGGGAATCATCCTATTCACATTTTTCCTTATGTGGATGAAGCCTTAAAAGGTTTAGAAAACCTTATTGTTTCTCAATCGCAACTTCTGACTGTATACCGAAAGCTTTCCCCTAATCCTACACTAGTTGATGAAGTGATTGATTAGGATCAAAATCCAGTCGATATCTCTCTCTCTCTCTTTAAACATGAATCCCATGAGTTTGTTACCTAGAAACCATTGGAAGGGAACATAGTTGACTCGATTACCCCTTCAATTGATTGTACCTTTTCCATATAGAGTGAGTCTCATAGCTTAGGTTCTTCTCTTTTCTTCAGGTTCCAATGAACTGGGGGGCGATCCTCCCATTGTAATGGCATAGGGGGGAAATTATCCCATTCCCACAACACAAGAAAGAAATACTCCCATTTCCATTACACAAGGGGGCAATTCTCTTGTTCCCACAACACCCCTTCCAAGTAGTAAGGTCACTTCCTTTGATTGGAGTTAACTGGAAGGATACATTCTTCCTCCTTACGCACCCTTCTAGATCATAGTACAAGCTTATAATATTCCCATACCTAGAATGGTTATAGTTGAAGGTGTGTCTATTAGTATTTTTTCCTCGATTACTTTGAAAGATTTAGGTTCTCCACAACTTCTGTCCATTAGCCAGAAACTGTTGGTTTTTAACAAGGGAACTAATCAACCGTTAGGGATCCTTCCTCAGTTGCCTATTGCATTGGGAGGAAAGATTGTCTATGTCAATGTGATGGTAGTCTAAGGCCCTTGGATTTTAATTTACTCCTTGGGCGTGACTATGTTTATGATACGGGAGCTATTGTGTCCACACACTTTTGTGTGACGTGTTTACCACATGAAAAAAGACTTGTGACCATTGAAAAACTTTCATTCGTTAATCCTAATTTGAATCCCAATAAATCATCTTCCCTAAATGGTCCTTATTTGCAATTGGTATCTCCCCCACCATAGGTTAATTATGTGGAAACCTTCTCGATGCTCGTGTCCACTGATGATTGGGTAGGTGATGTAGTGCATCATGTACTGTGACTGTTGGCGCCTGATCTTTCCCTTGGATCCTTTGATATGTATCCATTCCAGAATATTTTTATCCCATATGATGAGAACCTATTGGAAGCCATGGCCTCCTAGAGGTCATGAACAAGGTTCTCGGAGAAAAGTTCATTTTCTTGTGTCAAGCTCCTTAAAAAATGAAACAAAGTGTCAGAGCAAACTTCTTTTTCTTGTGTCAAGCTCGTTAAAAAAATGAAATAAGGTTCCATGAGTAGAGTGCTTTGTACTGTGTCAATCTCATTAAAAATTGAAACAAGGTCCATTGAGCATAATTATTTTGTTGTGTCAAGCTCATTAAAAAATGAAACAAATGTCCTTCCAATTCAACGCTTTGATTAGTCTCATAAATTCCGAGTCAAGTCTTTCACTTGATCTCATAACTGAACCTTCATTCCATCCACTTGTTAATAACCAGTAGTCTACTTAGGTGAATGAAATGAAGCTTGGGGGGCATGTTCTTATAATTAAGTCATTATGTTAGGGGTATGCAAACTTATTTAAAGCATAGTTTTTTTGTGTTTCAAGCTTATGTAAAAATGAAACCAATTTCAAGCATGATTTCCCATGTTTCAAGCTTGTGTAAAAATGAAACCATTATCATCCTATCCCACATGATTGCCATTTTTTATTAGCCTAATTGTGCCAGCTGAGCCTTGGTTTTCTCATTCTATTCTTGCTATTTGCTTGGCCAATCATATGCTTTCACTTGGTTGTTTTACCCTTTATGGGGTTACCGTTGTGATGAGTGGTATTATTAGCCAACCTCTTGAACTTTGCATGTTTTAAGTAGTTCCATCATGACTGAAACCAGTTGCTACCTGTTATTTTGCTCATTCCTCTAGGTGGAGTCCTCTTTCAGCTCTTTTCAGACTCCCTAAATATGAAAATATTTTTGAGCACTTGTATTTTCAAACTCATTAAAGTAAATCAAAATACGTCTACTCAATATAAGTTTAACCCTTTTCCGGAATGAGATAAACTATTTACGAAAAATGAATACCTTAGTCGAACATGACTAAGAGGTTCTCTTGAGTATTTTTTTTGCCTTTTCGGACTCAAGAGACTATTCACGAAAAGGAACCTTTGGAGTTTTCTTCTTAACCTCTTTTTCAAAATGTCTAAAAATGAAAAAGAAGTCGATTTAGACCTTCACTAGACTCATAAAAACATCAAACAACAATGGACTCTTCGAGCATGATGAGACTGAGCCACTCCTTCTTAGATTTCATTAAACATACTCAAGAGGGATTCATTCGAAGGATGAACTTACAGATCAAGCATATTTTATCCTCCTCAAGATTGTCAAAAATAAATAGGTACTGACTAGAAATGGTTGGGGAAATTGGATTCTCCAATGGCAGCGAGTCGCTCTTGAACATGAAACTCTTCCACTTCACCTCCATGGTTGTTGGGTTGGGAAATATTCTTGTCTTTTGATTCATCACACCATTTCATAGCCTCTTCTTTTGGTTTTGGATCAATGTTGCTAACTCCATTCAATGTTGCTGACATGTTCAAGACAAGTCATTCAGTCATATCTGCTATGATATTCTTAAGCCTTCATTCCATGTCTGCCATTTCTACATCAATATCATTTTGTCTCAAATCATGAAACCTGTTTCGTGTCATTGATGAGGGATCCATCAAGGCCCTCCTGTGACATGTCACTTCCTATTGACATCAAATCATTATCGAGGAAGTTAACTTAGGAACTCGTCATTCAGTACCTTAGGACTTGTATATGTCAATGTCAATTTTCCTCGCTTTCGGCGACAGGTTTTCATCATTGGCCTTCGATCGAAAAATTTTGTGTGGTGTCCGAATTCAACTCATTCATTCACACCATACGGATTGTACTATAGTACCTTGAGAGCCGTCAACATCATCGTTGGTTTCTCTCATGTTTGTTAACAACTTACATCATTGGTCAGTAATCATATGGAGTCTACCATGTTCAACTCCAACTCTTTTACTTGCATAGTTATACTTGTACATTGGATGATCGAGTAAACAAGATATAAGACCATGGATCCAGTTCCATCCATCTGGGTTGAATTTTTAGGATTAATATAAGATCACAAAGTATGATGGATATGATCATATGGAAAATCATCTAATCATGGATGCACACTTTGACATCAGTGGACATGACTTCTTGATCATTGTACATGTAATATGAGCTTATGTGATGAGCACGGGTATGCCTGCATGAGCAGAAATATCATGATGAAAATGTATTGTAATAGATGATGATATCGACCAATTGTTCTTTTTCTAAACTTGTCAGAAGGTAAATCACTTCAATCATCAGTTATTGTTTCTGATTTTGCACTTTAGGGTGCAATCTGTTATAGGGCATTTTGTCACATCTAGTCAATAGGCATGCAAACCAAATCAATCAACATCCATGAACAACTTGTCATCATCCCTACACAAAGCCCTAAGCATGTCTCTCCAAAATCCCTACGTTTCTAGGTATGACTGCTTCAAATAATTTCTTTTAAGGCTTAGCACACCCTACCCCTTTAGGGATGTACATTCAGTAGCAAGTTGCTTCCTTATGCACCATCACTAGTCAACAATAGGTTGTCCCTTGTTCGGGCTGTGTTAATTCTAGAAATTCAGGAAAATTAAAAAAAATCCCAAATTTTCCTCTTCCAAAATATTCCAGGAGTTGTTTTAACCATTTACCTTGGATAAGAAATTTCAATCCTATATAATCCTACCTTGGAGACTTCAACTCCTATCCGTTGAGATTATCCTCCCATCTTAAGTGGATCTCAAGCATATATTGATAATTGGATAAGGATTCCTAAACTACCATCCCTCTCCTATAAATTTAATGCCATCTACAATACCAGGGTTAGCTTTTGAAGACTGATCATGCACTCATGCTGCTGCATTGTATCTAAGAGAGTTATCATCTTCATGCATTAGGATGACGTTGAGGTGTGCTTTCTAACAAGGAAGGACAAGTCAACTTAGGGAGATCTCTACAATATCAACTGTTATTCTTGGTTGTAAACTCTATCCTATTCATATTAATACAAATAGTATATCATTTTCCTATATGTTTTATGTTATGTTTTCAATGCATTGCTGATCCATTGAATGGAATAATTGGATAATGCTACATGGATGTCATAGATATTTGGCTTGTATTTTTATGTGAAAGTTATAATTATAGTAATCGGGTCTATGATTAGAGCTTACAAGTTCATAGGAGATTAAAGCTTGCGATAGATTCCAAGTAAGCCTCTTTCCCATTCTTCAATTTCTCTACGGGAAACTTTATATTCTTTCCTTTTTGTTTTTCTAGACCGATCCACTAGGTTTAGGGGAGATACTTCCATTCGTAGTTGTAAATTCTGTATAAAACATCCAAGTGACATCAAAATATCAAGGTATTAACCTTCAATTCCACATCATGAAACTTCAAGGGAGGCTTCGAACCAAGTCCACATCATTAAGGTAGTTATAAGTGCATACCATATCATCGTTATATGTCATCAAACGCTAAAGAAACCCTTATTGTTTCCATGTGTGCAAATCATCCTTAACAAAAATAGTAATGCTCTCAATAAGTGACCAAATATGAGAGTTTTCTCAATTCTTCCACATGGCATGAAAAGAATGTGTCCACATGTGCAAAACAACCCTAAAAATCCCTTCATAGGTGTGATCAATGCCTCAATATATATATTAATTTCATTGGGAAACATGAATTTGACCCAAAATGAAAGTGCAACCAACCATGCCACCAAACTTCTTTGCTCATCCAATTGTAAATTTTACTAGGGATACCCCTGTTGGAAGGAGAGGTAAAATATGGTTCCAACTATGGGACTTGCACTCTTCTCGACAATGCATGAGAACCTCATAATATTTTCATTATACACATCAATTGCATGTCAACAAATCCAAAGAATAAAATGGTTGTGCTAATGTTCAAACGAGCATATTCCTCCTACCGTACTCTAACAGATTTCAAGCATCACCACTACATGAAGTCATATGACCAATGCAACCAAATCAACAAATCATCATCCCATTTCCTTCTTCATTTATGCCAATTTATAATGTAAAATAGTGAAACATTCAAATCCAAATGTCAATGGTTTGGATTCTCCATCATGGTTGGGGATTCCTATATCCTAGTGCCATGATCATGCATGTGTAAATAAAGAAAGGATTGATATAGACCTCTTATATCTACTTGTAGATGGGTTTTCCATAATTCATACTAGGCCATATACTATTTTCATGGATTCTTGTTAACACTAAAACTATTTCTTCACTACTACATGGGACTCTATATTGTTGTTCACATTCCTTTTATTGTAAATCTAATTGGACGACTGAAGCAAGTGACAGATATTTTGTCATCAGACCAATGAAAATATTAATGGATATGATGCCCTCATATTTAGCATTTTTTAGAATTTTTTTCATCATTCTCATGGCATCAAACTCCAACTCTATGTTAATCCTTGTAGCTTTATTTTTGATGGAATGGTAGTCTCAAAATATCTCTTGACAAAGTAGTGAACACATCACAGAGAAAAACACTCTTATAATTTGTGATTTGTGAGTTATACATATTAGACAAGTCCAAAGTTGAAGGTTGTTGTTGAATTCTAATTAGGTGATCAAATTACAAAAGAAAAAGAAAAAAGAAAAAAGAAAATATAAAATATTGAGTTAGAGCCCTCTACTGGATTGTGTTATGGAAAATTTCCATGAGCACACCCTCAAACTTAACCATTTATCCAATCTCATGATTATCATCTTCAAAGGTGGTGAACATTTATGGATTGTCTCCTTCTCAAGGTGCACTAACTTATTTTCAAATCAAACCTTAGAAACATCAATCGACATATTTTTATCAAGGTTTGGATAGTTGTGTGATTGGAATTTCTTGGAGCTATCCCTTCCTATCACTATTATGATGCATTTGATTCCTCTATCTTCCAATAACCCTACATCAAATAACATCGCATCCCACATTATTGTGTGTGTATGAAACTATGAGAAAACACTCGCTTTAGTCATCAATTCCCATGAAGTTTGGACATGAAACCTTTGTGTCAATGATAAAACCCACTTTATCTTGATTATAAAAGGGAAGATGATATCTTGATTATGTAAAATCAGATTTGTTAGGTTTTGTGCCACACTACATCAATGATTTTGTACCCTCCATAATTCTTGGTGGTTGAAGGATGGGAAGTATCATAGGTAGATAAGTCCCATTCATAACTATTATAAGGGGCCTTTGATCACAACATTTTTTTAGACAACCATTGTTTCTATATTCAATATGATACAAATATAGAACTAAATCAATCCTTTTTCACTTGTTATAACCATAAATATCTTATTGTGGAGTCACATTGAGACACAATTTAGGAATGTTATTCTGTTGGGATAGGGTCCCTAAGGTCAATTTTGGGGTAGTTTAATCAATTTTTGAGTGGAATTTTATAAAGAATGTAAAGTCTTCACAAAATGTGGAAGAAGAGCGTGCAGCTAAGCAAGAACCAAAGGGGCTTTATCCCCTTGTATGGGTAAGTGATAGGATGGTTTTGAGACTCACCCATAGGTCACAAGCCATGGTATTATAATAGACATACTATAAATAATTGAGTCATAACAAGTTTGGGAGAATAACTTTTGGTGAAGAAAAAGTGTGAGGGAAAAGTTCTAGGGCAGGAAAGATTGTGTTTTCCTGTACTTAGGTGAAAGGGGAAGGCTCCTGTAGCTGAGTGCACAGAGACCTTGGCAAGTCCACAGTTGAGTGCGTGGGCCCCTACAGTTGGGTGTGCAAAGTGAAAGAGACTATAATTTGAATGCTGAATCTAATAAAGACTGATTTTGGACCGAATCTATTGCATATGTGTCTTGCTCGTAATTCTGTTTAAGCTTATGCATGGTTTCTTAATGATCTTTTTCCTATGAAATAAAGTGTATTCTCTACGCGAATATGTTAAATCTTTAATATTCTTGCATGAAAAGTATAATGAACTGTTTTCACAAAGACATTAGATAGATTTGGTAGTAAAACTATTCTTAATGGGTAGATCTACGCAAAGGTAGATCTAGGGTTGTTATTCACTAAGCGTAAGTTGTGAGTCTACTTCTTTTAGGTCTAGTAAGCCTGATCGTAGACCTTCACGAAGGTTTGTAAATCATTTGGATAGAGTTGTAGTAGTGGACCATAGGAAGGTCTAGATCTGTGCGAAGGTAGATCTGAGCCATAAGGACTTTAGAATACAAATCACACAGTCTCTGGATGTAGAAACCTAGTTCTAGCATCCTCCAATACTGCTTTGGGTGAGACCGCAACCTGTGCTATGCAAGTTGTTGCCAAAAGGGCCAAAAGCTAGGGTTTTGTTGGTTGGTGCGAATAACTCTGAACCTAGGTCAGCCCCCCTTAAGCCAACAAATGGTTTCATTGTCAGGATTGGGATATATATAAGAGAAGTGTGATAAATGGTTTCCTATAAAGAAAGAGATTGAGAAGTGGATTGACCAAAAAGGGCACGCGTTTGTGGTTCAAGAGAACGGGAGCCCTAAATTATTTAAGGAAAAAATATTGCAAAGATATTTATACATAGACAAAACCAAAGCATTCTTATTTTTCTTCCCTGACGAACTATGTGAATGGTTGTCTAAATTGGCGGATAGTCAAGGGACGTGGAGGCTTGATGCCCTATAGTGTGGACTCCGGAACTGGTGTGATGTCTAGATGCATCAGGAAGCAATATCATGTGAGCTGTGGGTCATTGGATTGATTCCACACTAGGAAGTTTTGTGATTGAGTTCATGATCGATAGAAATATCAGCTATAGTGAAGTGGAACGTAGGCTCTTCAAGGGACTGCGAGGTAAGTATTTGAAATCATTGAAAACATGGATTAAAATGATGTTATGTGAAAAGAGGGTTATGTAGTTATCTTGATGTTTGGGGCTACGCGAAGAAGTAAATTCTTTAGGAGAAATGAAGGATCGAGCTTAGAGTATAGTATGCTCATTGAACCCTCTTCAAGTGATGACAAAGGGATGGTGCTGACTACATCTTGGAGTGTAGTACAATTGATTAAGTAGGGTATCCCGAGGATACCTTATCCTTCCACTTCGCTTCCACCTCCACCTCCACCTCGACTACCACCATTCAACATGGTGAACGTGATGAAGATGTCGGTTTTTAAAGGGATAGAGAGTGAAGACCCCGAACAATTCTGGTTTGTTGCAGGAGCTATATGGACTGCATAATAGATTACAGATGATAAAATCAAGAAAGCACAACTAGTCATAACCTTACAAGATCGAGCATTGATGTGGTACATCAAGTAATGCACTGATAACCCCAACGCAACATTGGTAGAGACCCAACAAACTCTGAACAAAGAGTTTAGGAAGCCTAAGTCAGAGGTGCAGTCGATGGCTGAGTTTAAAGAAATTCGGCAAAATATAGATGAGACACCCTGATATTTCGATCAAAGTTTGAAATGCCTAATCAAGAAAGCCAATATGGTGATTAAAGATTCACAACATCAATACTGGTATATCGTGTTGCTCTTACCACACTTAAGATTTCCGCTGTCACAACAAAAGATAACAACACAAGTATAAGCCTTAGAAATCACGATGAGGTTGGAAGCCTCACCCATACAGGATAAAAACCTTGGAGTGCAACATATTCACTCATAGCTGGAAAGCCTACACTTGGAGTTGCAGAGCTTGAAGAAAGGAAAGGAAGCCCAATGAGAGGTTCATGTTGAAGTCTTGTGCTTCAAATGCAAGGTTCATGGGCACGACAAGGACCATTGCCTAGTTTATCAGACTATTATTGGGGGAGGGCATGTTCCCATAAAAACAAAGAATACTGTTGGGTCGAGCATGGGAGCTGTGCCATGGTGTGCTATCTGTCAAGTTACATGAAAATATGTGACTGATAACTACCATTTACTACAGAAGTTTGTACAGACCCCCCTAGCAGTTGTTTTGCAATTTTTGTAAATCTATAGGTCATGACGAATGCCATTGTAGGAGTTATGAGCTAATGATGGATAGAACCCCTACTTGCCAAATGTAGGTAGAAAACCGACCTTAGGGTAAGGGCACAGGAGCAATGTGCGGAGGATTCCAAGGCTGAGGATAAGGGAGAGGGGTCGAAGCTGGCAGAGGACAGGGGAAGATAATTTTCTATAACTGTGGCGAAGTAGGATACTTCACACGAGATTTCCCAAACCCCACACATTTGTTATGTTAGTATTGCAGAAAATTTGACCATGTGATAGAGGAATGTTTGATCCTTATGGAAAATATGCAAGAAAAGAAGACGTAGCCCCAACAACCTACGCAGAATGTCAATGATAGGAACCCCACGAAGAAGATCAGAGCATAAATATAGTAACACAAAGTGGTATAGCCACTCGTGCAGATAAGGGAAAGAAACCTGAGACTGATGGGTGGGTGTCAAGGATGTCGAGAAATGAATAAAATTTGATCTTAATTGAGCTAAAGAGATCTTCATGGAAGCAAAGAAGAACTTCATTGAGGCCTCCACCTCAGGAAGCCAGGAGAAAATATCGGAAACTAGTACAACACAAGAGGTAGATCCCTTAGTATTAGCTACTTTTCTAGATACCCGTATGAAGTTACTACGCGATAAAAAAACAATAGAAGGGATGCAAGAGATAGTTGACAAATGCACGAATAAATAAAATACCCCTGCTGAACAATGCACCATGAGAAAATTTGGTAAGCATAAGAAGCGAACGAGGTGCAAGATGAGGCTGACCATGCAAATAAGAGAATATAAAATGGACCAAGTAATCTTGGATCTTGGATCTGATGCAAATGTCCTGCCTAAGCAGATGTGGGAAAGGATGGGGAGCAGGGAAAATTTTAAGAACCACCCTAAATTTAGATGTAAAATAAATGGGTGAATCCCCATGATACATAGGAAAAATGGGAGGCGATTTTATCACTAATATAATATGTCTATATATATATATTTTGCGAATCTCTCACCAGATTATATTATCTTTTAAAGTCATGGCAAATCTTTCATTGAATAATAAAACATTGTGAAGTCTTGGCGAATGTTTTGTTAAAGTATGAAACCATATATGATAATAATTAAACATATTCATTAAACTGTAATATACTATCATACATTTTTGGAAAAAAGAAACATAATTTTCATTTCCTACAAACAATCTTGCAAGTTTTAGTAGCCATTTTTGTCATGGTAGGAGAGATTAATGTTTTCTCTACCACTTTTGTTAAGCTACCACTTTTGCCAAGCTATCAAATTTCTTTCTTATTCCATAGACTCCAACTGTGAGATAAAAGAAAAAACACATCAAGTTTGTTTACCCCAACACGCCAACAAGTAGCAAGCCCCAACTATATAATATAATGAAGTAGTAGGTATCCCAAAGGCTTGAAGGGGAACTAATGGAAAGAAGTGACCGTTTTCAGAAGCCTTCCAATCAATATATAAATATATAAATGTATATTTATTATTATTTTAATTGGAAATCTTTAATTAAATAATAAAATTTAATTACGTCTCTCCCAATATAAATTTATTATTAGCATAATTCACTACCGTCATACCATTTTTAATAGCGTTGTAACATGTGGATTAATTTCCTTTTTGGTGCAAAATCTCCACCTTTTAGGACAATATGGTGTAGTGACCCAACCCCTATAGATCATTATGACAAACTTAGAATAGCAAAGAAGATGAAAGGTTGTAAAAACCAACATATTTTTCAAACAACTAATCCAAGATCAGTACCTTAACTTTTTCATGAAGATATCATATTGAGAATGTTTGAAAAATGGTGGGAAATTTGGGTAGCGACTAGGGTGATGCAGAAAGAGTTAAGATTTCATTGTTTTGATTTTTTTTTTGTTAAATCAGAAAAACCAATATTAATGGAGATATCGGTATTTTTTACTAAATTTTGTGAAGTGACTA
>APFE030845669.1:43343-65683 GCA_000404065.3 Pinus taeda
TCTTTAGATCGCATAATAGAAGAATTACATCTCGGGTTAGCATAGATTAGATGTGTTGTTTTTCATTAGATTACAATAGCATAGAGTTAGATTAAAGTAGTTTAGATAGGAACTTTTAGATCTGCAACATCCGATCCTGCACACACACACACACACACACACACACACACACACCCTATAGATTTGGAAACTAGTCCCATTATCCCCAGTTGGACCCGCTATACCAAACGGATAAGGAGCTGTCAACCAAGGTCCGGACCGGGCGATTATCCCCCTTGTTGTTGGCCCGATTTTCGGGGCTTCAACATTACCATATCTTTGAAGTATAAAAAGAGGTTTTATTTATTTACCATACCTCCACTTTATTTATATTTTTATTTATTTACACGCTTGCGTGTTCATAAATATAAGGTGACATATGGAGTAAATTAAAAAAATGTTTTATTTATTTACCATATCTCTCATTTATTTATAATTTTATTAATTTACCATACCTCTTTTATAAATATGGTATTTGGCCCATATGATTCACTTAAATGAATCCTCGTTTTTTAGCCTTCTTAAATAGAAAGAGGGTTATGGACTAAATATAAAAAGAGGTTTTATTTATTTACCATACCTCTAGTTTATTTGTATTTTTATTTATTTACGATACTTTTGGAGTAAGTATAAAAAGAACTTTTATTTATTTACCATACCTCCACTGTATTTATATTTTTATTTATAACTATCATAAATACATTTTCTTGAAAATGAGGGATGGAAGATTGTAACTCCTAATTTCAAGGGCTAAATTTACTTTTTTTATCCTCTCCCTTAAAATAAGGTGGGCTAACCTCCATACCTAATTTTTTTTATAAAATAAATTTGAAGCGATTTGTAACAATGTACTATGATACAAAATATTCGCCTAATAAAAATATAAAACCCCTTAATTTAGCCAAAGGGCAAGAATTCACCCCTAAAATTTTCCATGATGGGGAGACTTGTGCTGGAGTGGTCCCCTATTTAGCTGTACATGGAAAATCAATAGAAGATTATTCTGATGGGGTGCTTGTATGGTGTAACAGTATGTAGAAATTTCACCTATAGAACAAATTGAAATATGCATTGTCCTAAAGCATAATACTTGTTCTACTTCTACACAACATTAAGCCGAAGCATAATCAAATTCATGAGAAACATCAAGTAGAAACATGCATAACTGATCACAAGAAATCAATCACACATAACACAGAATATATCACTGGGGAAAGCACCAGCATAAAACCCCAACACTGTATTATCAATCAAGTGGAAATCCTCTTCCCAATACAAAAAGAATCAGCTCAATAGCTATCCTGCTCTCTCTGTACTCTGATGACCTTCAATCAAAAGATGAAAATCATGGACTACCTAGGCCTCAATATATAGGCCACAAGTCCTCCAATCTCCTATAATAGATCCTTCTCCATGCAATGAATACTTACTAGAAAAATGCAAGCATCTGATAGTACACTGTCCCACATCTGATCTCAACTAGTTCTCTGACAGAACTAACATGCAACAGTTATCCATGAGTGAATCCTCAGTTATCTAAAATAATAGTTGTCACATGCATGCAAGCATTAACAAACTATATTTTATTTTTTAACAACTTGTTAAAATAATCTAACTGGACTTGACTAGTTAGAACTAAGTCAACTAATTCTCTCATTATAGAACTCATACTTATTCGCTCAATCAGTGTGGAGGAAATTAAGGACACATTCCCCAATTAGTGGAGAAATAATTGCATGTTCTCACAAAGACTTCAAGTTTGCTTTTCCTTAAATAATTAACTCATCGAGAATTAATTAATTAACATGGTAAGACCAAAATTAATTTTACTTCTTATAGATAGATTAGGGACTGCTATAAATAGGAAGGGACAAAAAATGCTATTTTTAGAACTTTCTGTTTTTAGTAGTTTCACCTCTCACCCAATGTGGCCAATGACGTCACTGGCCAAACTGCTATTTTTAGACATGCTATTTTTAGCACATTCTAAATTTAACATTTCTTGTTGCACACTTTTCAACACTCTGTCTCAACAAGAAAGGCTTTCTCTCGAACCCGATCCTGTAACTCTAGAATGTTCTGCATGCAACACATCTACCCTATCCACTTGCTCCAACAACACTTGGAACAAAAACACTCCCAACTGACCACTCCGTTGGGCTAGGAACATACTTTGATGCTGAAGCTCTACCTGTTGCTGACAAGTGCTCCCTCTCTGACATCTGTGCTACTGCAACATCTCCATGCATATCGCACCATTGCACACCTCTCTGTGCCACTTAGCACTGTTCAAAACACTTGTGCCTCTCGCATTGTTGTAGCCTGCTAGCTATGCGCTGTCCCGAGATTCCCTGCACTATTGCTCTCTCTGCCGCTCCATCCGCATCTGTCTCTACCCAATAAGTCAGTTCCTTCTACTCCACATTAGGGCTCCCATAGCAAGGTCTCATCCAAGAGGTTGCGCACCTCAAGGATCCTGCCCCTCCTCCATGGGACGATCACTCCACATCGCCCCACCTCCTACCTGGAGGTATGACTGCATGTGATCCCTCTGCCCACCTGGCTCGAAGTTTCCCCCCACTGGAGGTTTCTGCATGAGTAGATGTCTCTACTCGATCTCCTCTTAGCTTCCCCTATTGTGGCTGCTCCACAACTTCCTGAAGTTGCTACACCAATTGTGGCTCCTCCACAATTGTCTGAGACTTATTCTGGCGCTGCATGTTGAGAGGTAATTTACTCCTTCTCTCAACCACCAAGTATCTAGCCTTTGCCTTGCTCCTCAAGGCTTTGCATGCATCTTGTACCTCAAGTGCATACAGGTTCTTGGCTAGCACACCAATCTATTTCCACTTTCCCGCCGTCACGAAATTTTCTAGAAAAAGAGCTAATTTTAAATCAACGATATCTCCCTCATCTGAACTCCGACTCAGCTGATTTTTTTTTTTTGATTTTGGGTATTTTTCCACAAGGAATCCAAATCTGCTATTTATTTTTGAAAATTTTGTACAGAAATTTTTAGATCTGCTCTGCAAACTCTCAGCACAAAACTCAAAACTTTGAAATTCCTCTTAGTATACTGTTCTTGCTTAATCACTTGTGCTCCGATACCATGTAGAAATTTCACCTATAGAACAAACCGATATATGCAATGTCCTAAAGCATAATACTTGTTCTACTTCTACAAAACATTAAGTGGAAGCATAATCGAATTTAGGAGCAACATCAAGTAAAAACATGCATAACTGATCAAGAGAAATCAATCACACATAACATAGAATATATCATTGGGGAAAGCACTGGAATAAAACCCCAACACTGTATTATCAATCAAGTGGAAATCCTCTTCCCAATACAAAAAGAATTAGCTCAATAGCCATCCTTCTCCCTCTGTACTTTGATGATCTTCAATCAAAATATGAAAATCATGGACTACCTAGGCCTCAATATATAGGCCAGAAGTCCTCCAATCTCCTGTAATAGATCGTTCTCCATGCAAGGAATACTTACTAGAAATATCCAAGCTTCTGATAATACACTGTCCCACATCTGATCTCAACTGGTTCTCTAATAGAACTGACATGCAATAGTTATCTATGAGTGAATCCTCAGTTATCTAAAATAATAGTTGTCACATGCATGCAAGCATTAACAAACTATATTTTATTATTTTAACAACTTGTTAAAATAATCTAACTGGACCTGACTAGTTATAACTAAGTCAACTGATTCTCTCATTATAGAACTCATACTTATTCCCTCAACTAGTGGAGAAAATTAAGGACACATTCCCCAATCAGTGGAGAAATAATTGCATGTTCTCACAAATACTTCAAGTTTTCTTTTCCTTAACTAATTAACTCATGGAGAATTAATTAATTAATATTCCAAACTGCTGGTAAGACCAAAATTAATTTTACTTCCTATAGATAGACTAGGAACTGCTATAAATAGGAAGGGACCCAGAAATGCTATTTTTAGAACTTTCTATTTTTAGTAGTTTCACCTCTCACCCAATGTGGCCAATGACCTCACTGGCCAAACTACTATTTTTAGACATGATATTTTTAGTAGGTCTATTTTTAGTACATTCTAAATTTAACATTTCTTGTTGCACACTTTTCAACACAGTAGACATTGAGGGTGCAAGTGCGTTGGATGACTTTGAGGTCATTGAAATAGTGGATGATAATAACCCGTACCCCGTGCTACTAGGGACTGACTGGGCTTTTGATATGGATGCGGTAATCAACTTGAAGAAATGGAAAATGATTTGAAAGGAATTCGCTCAAGGTGGTAGTACCACTAGACCCTAATGAGGGAGTACGCTATACTGAACCTGTTTGCGACTTTATGGAGGATGATGATGACCTGGATCAGATATACAAGATCACAATGTGAAATGGAGATTGGATGAATCCTACATCTGATGGATGAATTGCGTGGGATAAGGATAGCTCCTGCACCTTAGACTCGGATGAAGAGCTTGAACACTGACAAAATTGGTTGCATGAAGTATCTACACTCCGTTGCAATATGATGACCAAATCACTACGGTGTGTCTCAACTGAGGTAAGTAAGCTTCCACATTATGATGGTTTGACTGATGTTGATTTGTTTTTGGATGAATTTGAAAGGGAAGTACTTGAAGAACATCACTTCCAAGCATTGGAGTTGGCACTACATGCTACACCAGCCCATTGGTGGGGTACGCACAAGGAGAACTTTGCTGGATGGAAGGAATACAAAAGAATGATGAGATTAAGTTTTGGGTATGCTAATACCCAAATGATAGAAAAGTATAGTGGAAAGGATAATCTATGTGATCATCTGGAATGATGGACTAAGGCCTGGGGAATGGAGCCACAACCAAAATGGGAGCACATTTTGTGTCATACCTTAGATACAATCTCAATGAACTGGTATTTGGAAACGAAGCTTCACCATGGGACAATTGAATGGGATATCTTAAGAGAGAGTTTCTTATTGACTTTCAGCTTTGAGGATGGCTTTGAATGCATTGATGAAGCACTCCAGGAGATAAAAGAAATTATATTCAGAACTCCTACGGAACCAGTCAAATGGGCTCAGAAGGATTAGAGTACATAGTTACGCCATGTGTCAGAATGTTACAATGTGACTGCTAAAGAGGAAGATGAAGACCCATGGAATATTAACATTCCGGAGACATAGGGACAATGTGAAGTTGAAGAACTAAAAGTTGAGAACCTAGATATATCAGAACCTATGAAAACTAGTCAAGTAAACATTGGATCGGAAGCAGAGCCTAAGTTCACAAAGATAGGAGACTATTGAGATGAAGATACAGTCGATAAGGTGGCTGAACTACTATGCGAATACCAAGATCTATTCCCAACAAATTTCTCATATTTGAAGGGGATCGTAGGAGATTTAGGTGTAATGAAAATCACTTTGAAACCTAATGTGAAGCCTTTCAAGCGGAGACCTTATCGACTCAATGCAAAGTATAAAGAAAATGTGCATCAAGAACTTGATAAGATGTTGGATGCCAGTATTATTGAACCAGTAGAGGAATTCAATTGGGTGAGCCCAATGGTTGTCCAGGAGAAGAAACCGAAAGGCAAAATCAGGAAATACGTAGATCTAAGAAAGTTGAATAATGCATGCGTGCATGATTCATTTCCAACACCATTTACAAATGAAGTATTAGAGAATGTTGGAGGAAAAGAGGCTTATTCGTTTGACTTTTCGAGATACCATCAAATAAAGATCACATTGGAAGATTGAAGCAAGAAAACCTTCACGATAGAGTGGGGTTGCTTTCAGTATACAATAATTCCATTTGAATTGAAGAACTTGCCTGCAATCTTCTCCCGGTAGTAATCACGACGTTTAAAGAATTTATTCATAAATTTCTAGAGGTTTATTTTGATGATTGGACTGTGTTTGGGTTGGTGAAATGTGATGTTGCGAGTCTGCGCCTCATGCTAGATACATGTCGAATGTACCATATCACGCTGAATTTGAAGAAGTGCATATCTTGTGTTCCCTTTGGAATTTTTCTCAACGATGTTGTATGTAAGTAGGGATTGATGGTGGAACTTGTGAATATCGCTGTGATTGTGAATTTGGAAGCTCCTAGGAATGTAAAATAGTTGCGTGTGACATTGGGGCACACTAGGTATTATAGGAAGTTTATCAAGGCGTATGCTCAGATAACCGTGCCAATGGAAAAATTATTGAAGAAATCTGCGATGATTTGTTGGGATAAAGAACATCAGTGCAGTCTCGATGTCTTGAAGGAAAAGATGGTGACTGCGCTTATTTTGGTGTTTCCAGACTGGAAGAAAGAATTCCATGTGCATGTAGATTCCTCTTTCATTGCGCTCGATGCGGTATTGACCCAGGCAGGAGAAGGGGAAATTAATCATTCAATAACCTTTGTGAGTAGAAAGTTATCAAAGGCTGAGAAGAATTATTCCACGGAGTGTGCAGGGTTGGCGATGGTCTACGCACTGCAAAAGGTTTGGAATTATTTGCTGGGCACACATTTTAAGGGCTATACTGTTATCCCATGGGATCACCTCCCAAAATAATGTGCTTATCATGATATACCTTTTTCTTTTCCCAAGGCCAATTTCAATTCCCTATAGGGTTTATCATTTTAACCCATATGGTCACGTACAAAATCATGTTCTTACCACCGGTTTGACTAAAAAATTTTAGCCCTTGAGGGCTTGATATCTTTTCCATGTGACCTGACCTCATGACCATTCTCTTAACCATTTGGTCAAACCTATGTTGACATTAACATGATGAATTGTTGATGTCATTGTGTCATGTGTCTCCCTCTAAGTGGTGCCACATGTCACTCAAAAATGGCCTAGGAAACCACCCAAAAAAGTTGTTTTTCCATGCCATGTGTCACTTATCATACCCTACCACATCATCATAAATGTTGACATCACCCTCCTACTATACATGATATTTCATCCTTGTTGTGTTATCATGTCCACTTGTAATCATCTTATTGACCAAGATATCCACCATGTCATCCTCATCATCTTGTCCACTTGAATTTATATGTGGGCTTGCCACATCATCCTCATAATCTTGTCACTTTCCTATGTCATGTTTCCATTTGTTAAGGAAACACAGGTCCATGTCATTCTCTGCATACTATCCATTTCAACAATTCTCATCATTCCTTCCACGCGTCAAGGCAATATGGGTCCACATATTAGCCATGTCAGGAGACTACCTCTAGTATTGGACTTGGATGGAGGGGGTTCACACCAATCATGGTCATTGATCGACCCTACGCTAAAAAACCATGGGATTCAACTTGGCCTCATGTTAACCTTTGGTCTTATGGGAGGGCATTGCCACCAATGAGAATTATTGGATCCAGGCACATCTGGATCAATGGTGGACAACATGTGTGGCATATAATATTAAAATTCATGCAAGTTTAAACCTAAGCTATCATTAATCAAACATGCCTTACTGCTATCTACTATATCCACTAAAAAAGTTGCACACTATTAATAAATTTGAGGCTTGACCCCTTTTGTGAACTAGTAGACTTCAAATCAAGATTTCTCCTAATTCCTTGAGATTTTGGCCAAGTACCATATACAGTTGGATAAATATAATAGATGGATATCCAACCATAACCTCTTCATGCTTTTTTCTTGACATAACTTAAAAAAAATACTCAATAAACATCTTCATGCCTCCAAACATCTTTTGACATCAATTACATAGTTCCATATACTATTGGAAAGCTCTTGGAGAGGGCTATCCATCAAAGAAAATTGCATGCTTGTTTTATTAAAATAACTTCAAAAAATATTCAATAAACTCAAAACATCTTTGGGCCTCCAAACATCCTTTAACATCAATTACATTAGTTTTCATTAATGAAAACACACACTAGTCAACAATCTCCCCCTTTGGAATTGATGGAAACACCACTAGACATTGATGGTCATTGATGGAAATGAGTTGAGCTCACCCTATCAAGATACTAGTCCAAATACTCATCATTTACTCACATTATTGGTGAACATTTTCTCTCTCCCCCTCTTTGGAATCAATGGAAAATATGGTTACTAGGAACTATCCAACTACAAATGGCTACTCAAACAATAATTGTTCATTGTTGATCCAATGTTTTCTCTCCTTTTGAGTGGCTTCTACCCTTGTAAATGCTTCATTTTTATGTTTGTTACAACCATACTCCCCTTGTGAATAGCTTCTGGTATGAATTTCTCTTCATGTGTGATCTGCTTGATCAATTTCATCTCCCCTTGTCAATATTATATGCTTTTTAGCTGATATTAGTGAGCCATTCCTCCCTATGAGGAAGAAATTTTCCCCATATAAAATTTTTAAATTTTCGTTCCATTAATAATATATACATTACCTGAAGTTTTGTTAGCCTTAGCGAATAATTTGATGTATCAACCTTTCTAATTTCACATCTCTTAGAATTGAATTTGAGATCATATCCTTGACCACACATTTGATTGACACTTTAGAGATTTTGTTTCTTTCCTTCAACATATAAAACATTTTCAGCCATAGTTTTTGCATTATCAATGTTGACCATCCCTTTTCTAGAAATTCTCATTAATTCATTATTACCAATAATTACCTTGTCCCCATCCTCTTCCTTAAGTTTGATAAAATTACTCTGATCAGCTATCATATGTCTTGAGAAACCATTATCAATGTACCAATTATTTTCTTATTTTTGTGCATATAATATGATATGACACTCTTCCTATTTCTCTTGTCTCTTCCATACTGTTGGAATTTTAGAAGGATATTCTTCCTTTCCTCACTTTTGGTACTTGTTTAGACTGCTCCTGCAATCCCATGCTTTGTGCCCATAATTGTTACATTCATAACATTCAACATAATTTTGTAAGGGAGAAACATAATTGCCTCTTCTATTTTCATGCTTATTTTTGGATTGGTTGCTTAAATAATTGTTCTTCAAATATTCTCTTCTTTCATGGTTTCTTCTTACATAGGCTCTATAATCAAATTTTTATGATCAAATTTATTGAATGAGTAGTAGTTTCCATAAAATAAAGGTCGGTACATGAATGAATATGATTTGCTGAAAGGAATGCCCTTGCTAATTATATTTTTCATGTCTTCTTTGCCATAACGTTGATGATTCATATTTACAATTGTGACTTTTGAAGTGCTCTCATGACTACCATTTTTTGCTCATTTCTTTGCATCTTCTTTAACTTTTTCTGGATGGCCTTTAAGTGCATCAACATAGCTGATGGGTTTCCTACTTCCCTTTTCTGTTGTTGATGAGATTGGCTCTCCCTTATTGATCTTTGGGATTTATACATACCCAAGGTATATCTTTAATCCTTATATCAACTTCACGTTTTGATTGAGTTGCTATGAAGCCTTCTCTAATTATTTTCTCAAAAGAACAATTTCTTCTTTCAGCCTTCATAATGTTTTTCCTTTTCTTTTAACTAAACTGACATAATTTAATTTATGATGTTGGTTTCTGCTAGTTTAGTTTTAGAAGGATGACATAATCTACATCATAGTCCTTATCCTTATATTATTTCAGTTGTTTTTCTAGTTGATTTATATATTTTTTTAAAGGTCTTATCTCTTCCAAGGAACTTTCTAGTTCCCATTTAAAGTTGACTTCTGCTTTGATCTCCTTCTACTTCAATCTTCTTCAGAAGATTGTAAAACATAGTGATTATAAAAGAAATGAAAGCATGTATGATAATGAAAAAGGGGAGATCTTGTTCATAGCTATGAGTGGTAAAAATTTAACACTATGAAACACCAATTGCAATGTGTAAAAGAAGGCCTTCATGAGAGGGGAGACAAAAGTGAGTCTCCATAAGGAAAGTAATAATACTATCCTAAGAGAGGCACATGAGAGTAGGGAAATATTCATTGATTAACTTACAAATTAGTTAACAAGATAAAAATGATTCATGAAATAAAATTCAACACACAATCAACAAGATAAGCTCCAAGGAGACCAAAATAGTTTAGTTTATTTAATACATATGAACATAACCTACATCACAAAAATCTAAAGAATAGTCTTACAAAATTCATGATACATGCATGGAAGTGTGTTAGCTCAATGAGCTTCAATTATTAAGTGAAAGATCGAAGTACATAATTAAAACAATGAGGCAATAGCTCCAATAGTGGAGCATTAAGTCACTTCTTGCTTCTCCAAAAGAATGATTGTCTCTCCTATGCCAAGCAGAAGAAGCCAAGGCTATCTCTCTAAAGCCTAAGCCTCCAAAATACTTTGTTTGAGCTATGAGGTTTCTTTATAACAAGAGGAATTACCTTTCATATTCCCCATGACTCTTGGACTCCTAAATGACCTTTGAAATTTTATATGACTCTTTTGTCCACATGTGACTTTTCATATTCCACATGTGACTCTTAGACTTCCACACATTTACATTTTGTCATTTTCTTTGAAAATACATCATTACATTCCACACGATGATATGGTAAGACACATGGATACATATGAAATTGTGATGACACCTTTTCAAGTCACAACTTGACAATGATGACATGGCGCTTCATGATGATGTGGCAATGCTGGACTTCTCTTCTTGATGCTGTGCCTTTAATCTTCAAGGGATATCTTCTTTGTTCTTCATCTCCACCATCCAAAGGTTCTTGGATCAACATCGGGGCCTTTTGATTTATCATGTAATGTCTTCATTCTGTCATGGTCCAAGATTTGATTCATGTCTTCGTGATGGTTCTTCTTTGTGCTTCTTCTCTATAAGGGATTCCTTGTACCTTATACTTGAATTCTTCCTTGAGAATCACCTTGTCCTATTGATGAGGTATACCTGCCAATGAAGATCATTCATGATAAGGAAAAATCACTCTTCAAATCATCTATCCTATCCCTATTGTGCTCATGGAAGAAGCTTCTTGTGATAGGAATATGAAGGGAATGAGAAGGAAGGGCTTGATGAGGAGGGTGAAGTTGAGACCAACAATGGCTTAGGAAAGCACCAATTTTCACTAAAACTATGCCATGTGCTATGAGGAGGAGCTATTCAAGGTCTAATGTAGTGGGAAAGTATAAGGGGGAGAGGTGATGGACTTGTTGACTATAACTGTACTCTATGCTAGGCTCAAGGGAGGAGAGGATAGTAACAATGTAGGTGAGCTCAAAAGTGAGTAAGGGATGACCCTACTACTCACTAAAACTATGTTATGTGCTGAAGAGGCAAGGAAAGACACGGCTTAGGCACAAAGAGGGATCATAGTCAACTATGGGAGAAAGACTAAGCATTGTTACTACGCCATGGAATAGGCTTGAGTGAAGGCCTTTATGCCAGTGCGATTTAGCTGAATAGTGGATAACTGTCCACTAGGAATGTGCTCTGTGGCCTAAGATAGCGATGGGGGCTTCACTCAACGAACCTATGACATATCATGTGCATTCATGGCAAATTAAAAAATACCCCTAATTTGACTACATATTAGAAAATACCTCTAAAAATCACATTATTTAACCCCCTGCCAATACAAACCCAATACACATTCCTAATTAAAAAATGCCTTCTTCCACTAGATATTGTAGGTATCCTTTTTTTCATTAACAGTTTTTATACCCCTTTATACTTTTTCATTAACTTTGAGCTACATTTTTTTATACCTCCCAATATAAAAACCCTTTACCCCTTAATATATGCTCAATATCTTATGTCATTGTTTCCTCATTATATATCCCCCAGTATGAATTGACGTGGTATGGTATTGCTCCACTAGTGAACCCCCCATGAAGCTAGCATGTTTGACTTGACAATGATTGATAGGAGGTCTCATTGTACACTAAGACTATGCAGTGCGCATAGAGCAGGAGGCCTGTGGCTAACACAATTTTCCATAGAAGTGGCCCTCTGTATTCTATAAATGTGTGATGATACTCATGCTAGCACAATTTTCTTCTGTAGGGGCTATCTGTAAGAGGATATTGTGCAGTTCATTGAGGCGGGAAGGAAAAGGTAAGCCACTTTACCTTGGAGATATTTATTTCACTGTGGGAGGGAGAAGACCTTGTATGGAATAGTTTTCTTTCACAGAGGGCCACTAGAAATGCTCCATGCACTATACAAAGAAAAATTACCCAAAATGCACTGCAACGAATCTGTACAAGCAAGGAGGGTTAGGTGACTATGCTTTGAAGAACATGAATGTGCAACAATAGAAGATGAACTTAAGAAAGGCTTAAAGCAAAAGTATAGGAGGAATATATATCATCAATGAGGCTCATGAATAGCTAGTGGGTATCACCTGGTGAAGGATTATTGCTTTCACAACTTGCATTGGGCAGGAGGACCAAGAAGAGCTCCAAAATGGCTAAGTGCGGGATTAGTAGAGTATAAGAGAGAAAATCAACCAAACAAGACTCAAATAAAAATCACACACGTGGAAGTCATAAATACAATATAGAGTAATGCGTAGAACTGATGAATAGAAATCACACCTTGAAATGATGTCAAAGTGACATTTATTTCTAAGTGCGATAGTTGAACCATAACATTACAACACTTAGAACACAAGTTGCGACACAAGTGTCGATTGTGACCAGAAAGTGTGTTTAGATATGGGAATGTTTTTAACATGTATTATTATGATATATAGGATCATATAATGTAGAAGAATGTGCTAGAACTGACTCTAGTTATGTCCAAAGGTGTGACACATACAAGAGTGAAAATACATAGAAGTGACACTTGCGACAATAAGAAAATGTGAAAATGACACTGGAAAAATCTAAATAAATTGAATATGACACATGCCAGGGTGAAGATAACATGAAAAAACCACTTGTTAAAGTGATCAAACACAAATAAAAATGACATTCATGAATGAGAAAGTGACATGTGAAAGAAAAGGTGCGTAAAATAGACAATTGGGAAAACTCACTAGAGTGATGAGACAAATACAAATGTAAGTGAGGGAAACTGTAAATGGAAAGTGCATGCTGATTGTCGACATAAGTTTCATTGTGGATTGTACTTAAGCATTTCTTTCAAGAGCTACACAATACCTAGACAAACTTACATAAGAAAGGTGCGCTTATGAATTTATCAAGGACTAAGAATGTGTTAGAAGGTGACATTGAGACTTAGAATCCAAGAAGAAGAATTGAGTGCTTAGAAAAAATAAATTGACCATGAAGTGACTATGGAAAAATAGATCGTAAGATCCTAAGTAGACTCCAAAATTCAAGTGTAGGAAAGTTTTTGGGGGGTGTTGATCCAAGTGTCAAAAAAGCACTAGATGTCTTGGGATTTCAGTGCAGTTATGGTTCAAGCCTCAAATATAGATAGAATGCCCTCTTGGGCTTCCATATAGATAAATCCCTCTCAGTTTTCCATAGAGATAGCTCCCCTCTTATGATTCCATAGAGATATCACACCCTTACAGGCTTCCAAATAGATAACTCCCCTCTCGAGATTCCATAGAGATAGTTCCCCTCTTAGGCTTCCATAAAGATAGGTCACCCTTATAGGATTCCATATATACCCCCCCCCCTTGGGATTCCCTAGAGATATCTCCCTCTCGGGCTTCCATAGATATAGCACACCCTTACAGGCTTCCAAAAAGATAAACACCCTCTTGGACTTCCATAGAGATAAGTCACCCTTTACATGATTCCACAAAGATATACCACCCTTATGAGATTCCATAGAGTTAGATCATGCTTATGGGATTCCATAGAGATGGTTCACCCTTACAGGATTCCACAAAGATAGCTCGTCTTTAAGGGGCTCCACAGAGATATTTCACCCTTATGGAAGCGATAAATTAGTGCTTATTCATGCAAATAGACTTAGATCATCAACTATCAACTTCTTCTCATTATCATACTATCTCCTAGATTTCATCATGGTGCTTAGCAAGAACACACTTGATTCATCAAACTGGAGCTCATGTATATATTTACATTTACATCATTTAATTCAAATTGGAGCCTACCTAAAACCATGAGATGATCAATTGACATAGATACACACTATGTTTTAACCAATTCCAACATGGATTCCCTTAGAGGGCTATTGTGGTGGCCCATAGGAACACCTCCCAAAACCATATGCTTACTAGGATAAACCTTTTTTTCCTCAAGGCTAACACTAACACCCTCTAGGGATTTTTGTTTTAGCCCATAAGACCACCTTCAAAATTGTGTGCTTACCATCGGTTCAACTCCAACATTTTATACCATAGGGGCTTAATATATTTTCCATGTGACCTAACCTCATCATTGTTATATTAACCATTTGGTCAAACCTATGCTAACATCATTGTGCCACGCATCACCTTTGAGTGGTGCCATGTGTCGCTAACAAATGGCCAAGTTAGCCAAACAAAAATACCAGTTTAACATGCCATATGTCACTTTTCGCACCCTACCACATCATTATAAATGTTTGTGTCACCATCCTACTATCCAAGCCATGTCATCCTTATTGTGTTGTGATGTGCATGTGTCATTGTCTTACTAGCCAAACTCTTTACCACATCATCCTCATTGTTCTGTCCACCTGAATTTCTATGTGGGATTTCCATGTCATTCTCATCATCTTATCATTTTTCTCTATCATGATATCAAGTGTTAAGGTGACATAGGTCCATGTAATTCTCTACGTACTAGCCATGTAAACATTGTTCCTGCCATGTGTTGAGTTGATAGAAGTCCATGTTGTGAGGTAGGAAAGTTTTCCCTCCACGGACAAAGGAAACCCCTCTAGCCCTAGAGTGGGTCTAGTCACAACAAAGACAAAACAACAATTGATTCCCTTAAATAGTCATCGTCGGAGGCCTACCTCAAACCGGTGGTTGATGAAGTTCTGTTGTGCTGCTCTAGCTTCCGTTTCCTTCTCCTTAATGAGAAATCAACCTGAAACACCACAATAAAACAACATAGCACATAACCGAGAACAACAATGATCTATTTACTCATAAAGTCAAGAAATCATGAGCTATCAAGCAAATTACATACAAGACATAGGAAATCATCATTGATTGTATTAATAATGAATCAAGAGCAGAGCTTACAACCAAGTCTTGACGTTGCAAGCCTTCTCGGCGGGTCCAGCCAGTATGTCTATTCAAGCATTCACTCTCAAGGATAGGTCTCCCAACATATAATATATATCTCTCTCTCTCACTCACAAGCTTTTATACAAAGTTAAAGGCACTCCATAACCTCTTACAAACTGTTAGCAATCCCACACTTGCCACACTCACACCAAAGCTATCTACCAAACTCAAAAGCACTAGCAGCACTATACAACCAAAAAAACTAGTAGATCATAGCAATGGTGAGTGATTTTATAGGAGAAGGAGTCTCCATGAAATGAGGGATGTTGGGTGTGGCGCATGATTGTTCAGAGGTCTTTGTTTCAGCTGGATGTATACCCCAAGAAGTTTGTACACCCCTCCATGCGGGGGGGTGCGGGGGGGACTTATCCCCCCCACAGGGGTCTGGGGGGCCGATCCCCCCTGGCTGGGGGGTCCGGGGGCCAATGGTCCCCTAGCGGGGGTTTCGGGGTTAGTGCCCCCGAAGCTAAAGACAAATGTAAAATTACCTTGTAAAAGTATAGTAATTTCTAGTCAGTCTGGGCCATTCATTAGGTGAATGATCTGACGGTAGAACTTATGTTTAGTTTAGGGTTTTTTGCCTTAGAAGGCAACCCCTCTCTTTGTACAAGGGCATTGTATTGAGGCTGTGATATAGATGTGTATTTTTTCGAGCGAGAAGCAGAGAGGTGAGACCGTGAGAGAAAATAGAGGATATTACAGTGGATCTGTTGTAGGCTGTGTATCTTCATTTTGCTAGATAATAGAAAGAAAGGACTAGTTGTTCGGGGTGGATGTAGCCCAAACTGGGTGAACCACGTATATATGTGTCTCTCTTGTTTTATGCATTTTCTATGTTTATATTTTTGCAATATTTTATGTGTTCCATTGCTGCGTAATATATAATTTTCTAACAACTGGTATCAGAGCCAAAGGTCTATTTGGCTGATAAACTCGCAGGAAAGAAGGGTTCCTCATTTGAGTGGGAGCAATGGTGGAATATGGTAAGTTTAGGGTCGACAAATTTAACGGCCAAAACTTCTCGTTGTGGAAGATGCAGATGGAAGATTATCTGTATCACAATGATTTGTACCTCCCATTGGGCAGAAAAACAAAGATGTCGACGGGTATGATAGATGAAGAATGGAACCTTCTCGATAGAAAGGCACTCGAAACAGTACGGTTGTGCCTCGCAGTGTCGGTCGCCTTCAACATTTCGAAGGAGACAACAATAGAGGGTTTGATTAAGACGTTGGAGAAACTATATGAAAAACCCTTGGCCTCAAATAAGGTATTTCTTATGAAACGGCTATTTAGTATGAAGATGTAGGAAGGTGGATCTATTGAAGACCATTTAAATGATTTTAATACTATTACAAGTCAGTTATGTTATGTAGGGTAAACTTTGATGATGAAGTTAGAGCTCTGTTATTCTTGTGCTCATTGCCAGAAAGTTGGAATGGTTTAGTAATAGCCATTAGTAACTCTGTTTCTGGATCTAGTACTTTAAAGTTTGATGATGTTGTCGGTGCTATCCTTAGTGAGGAAATGTGACGAAAAAGCTCTAGTGAGACATTGGGTAATGCTTTGAGTGCAAAGTCTAGGGGAAGAAAAATGGAAAGAGGAAAGAGCTCATGATATCGCAGTAAATCAAGGAAAGGCAGATCCAAGTCCAGATCAGGGATAGTGTGCTGGAAATGCGGAAAGAAAGGATACCTAAAGAAAGATTGTAGATCTTGGAAGGGAAAAGAAGGAGATGCACAACAAGAAAACAATCATGAAGCAAATGTGACAGGTGAGGTGTTACAAGATGATTTGATTCTTTCTTTCGAAAATATTACTGATTCCTGGGTGGTAGATTCAGGGGCCTCATTCCATGCCACACCTGATAAGAAATACTTTCATGACTATGTTCAAGGAGATTTTGGACAAGTTCGTTTGGGTGATGATAAACCCTGTAAAATTGTTGGACTGGGTAAGGTTCTTGTAAAACAGCAGAATGGAAACCAATGGCTACTAAAGGAGGTAAGGCATGTTCCAGATCTAAAGAAAAATCTGATTTCAACAGGGCAGTTAGGCGGTGAAGGTTGTGTGACAACTTTCACAGATAAAGCTTGGAAGGTCACAAAAGGAGCCCTGGTAATAGCAAAAGGTGAAAAGGTTGGTACATTGTATTTATGCAATGGTATTTCTAACTCTGCTAATGCTTTAACTTCCAAAGGAGTAGATGCAGCATTATGGCATCATAGGCTCGGACACATGAGTGAAAAGGGGATGAAGATTCTTCACTCAAGGAATTTGTTGCCAGGTTTGAAGAATGTTGATTTGGACTTCTGTGAGAATTGCATTTATGGAAAACAGAAGAGAGTCATATTTCTTAGAGTTGGGAAAGAAAAGAAGAGCGAAAAATTAGAGCTTGTGAATATAGATGTATGGGGACCTGCTCAGGTATCATTTCTCAATGGCTCTCGTTATTATGTTACTTTTATTGATGATGTAACTAGAAAAACTTGGATTTATTGTATTAAGAATAAATCTGATGTATTTGATACTTTCGAGAAATGGAAAGCTTTGGTTGAGTTTGAGACAAGAAAGAAATTGAAGTGTCTTAGATCAGACAATGGAGGTGAATATTGCAACAAAGAGTCTGATAGGTACTGTTCAGAGCATGGAATTCGTAGAGAGAAGACAGTTCCAAGAACACCACAAGGAAATGGTGTGTCAGAAAGGATGAACAGAACAATCATGGAGCGTGCAAGGTGCATGAGATTGCATGCAGGATTGCCTTTATAGTTTTGGGCAGATTATGTAGATACTGTTGTTTATCTAATAAACAGAGGGCCTTCAAGTTCCTTGGATGGTGGTGTTCCAGAGGAAGCATGGATAGGTAAAAAGGTAAACTACTCTTTTTTAAAACCTTTTTGTTGTGAGGCTTTTGTCCATATTGATAAAGAAAGTAGAACAAAGCTTGAGGCAAAGTCAAAGAAATGTACCTTTATTGGAAATGGTGTTAATGATTTTGGTTATCGCTTATATGATTATGAAAATCACAAAATCATGAAGAGTCGAACTGTAATATTCAATGAAAAGGTCTTGTATAAGAATCAGTTGCAGGAAAAGAAACGAGAAAAAGAAAACAAGGAATACACAGTTCTTGATGAAATCACTGAAAAAGTAAAGGTGCCTGAAAATAATAATAATCAACAACCACAACAACAACAACCACCCCAACAGCAATAGGCATTGTTGACACCTAATCTTCATGATTGGGAATTTTATGTAAATAAATAAATTGGGAAGGTGAACAGTCATCGGGAGATGAACTGAACAAGCACTCCCTATTGTATATAACAATGGGTTACCTATGGAATAATAAATGAATCAGTTTTCTGCCAAACTGGAGTTACTCCTGGCCTAACATGGTATCAGAGATAGCTCCTTGTTTAGTCTTTATGGCTTTGTAACTCCTAATCTGCTCCATTGCTCTCTATAATTCTGTCTGCCATACCTGCGTTCTGTCTGCCACACCTGCGCTGCCCTGACATATTATATTTGTGATTCCTATGCCCTCTTCAGTTGAATACGCTCAGACTCCATAAACGTTAAATATTCTCTGACTACTAACCATGTGTTTGAATGTGTTGAGTGCCAGCTTGACAACTATGACTGTGCATAAACGTTTCTGCCATGGACGCGGGCTTTGCCAGAAAGTTGCAGTCTACGAGCCCTTTCTAGATTCCAATCTCTGCGTAGTCTATTCGTCTCTCTCATTCTGCTGTTTGATATGATTATGAGGCTTTGAAGTCTACCACATACTTGAGAAACGAACTGCTGTCTCTCCGAGCTGTGTTGGAAATTGGTGGCCTTGAGTCTTAAATCAATTCGGAGCATAACTATCAAAGATTGTTAAACGCGAGAGGAAACCTCACATTACCCCATGCTGTCAGTAGAACAACACGACTGAATGATGAGTAGGGTACTGTAGAGTACCGCCTTTTGCTTGCATTTTATTGTTTCCGTTGATCGAACTCCTGAATAAGAGAATAATCCGATTTCTTTCCCCTTCCGATTTTTTTTTTGTGGCTGCTTCCTCTGCCATTATCGATACTGCAACATTCTATTGAATGCTCATTCTGATTTATGATACCTTAAGCTCGTCTATTTGAACGTTGTCCCATATGTTTTAAACGTTTTCTATTTGAACGCTGTTCCATATGTTTTAAACACTCTCCAATATGTTTCTAAATGTTGTTCCATTGTTAAACAATAGGTATACATTACTGTGTGCATCTCTTAAGAGTGACTTCTACGAGCAGTCCTAGACGCATGTTTAGTACACACTTGTGGCTAATGTTTTAAAGCCATAAAGTAGTGGAAAGATTCGGTCTCCATATTTTTAATGCTGCCATATGTTTTAAGCTGGAAGGAAGTCTTGTTGCGTGGACTCTAATTCTCTTTGTCAGGCACTTTGGAAGAGCACCAGGTGTTCTACACAGGCACACTAAACCATATTTTCGATCATAGGGTAGGAAATTTGAGATGGCTCGTGGTAAACAGTCGTGGCTTCAAGGTCTAGAGAATCAAAGGGATTTTTAGTCTTTTCAGTGAGCTTTAGAATATAGATGTTTAATGTTTTGTTTAAAACATTCTCAGATTACATGAGATGTCTGCCATCAGAGCTTGAAATTGTGATGTTGTTGCTGCTCCAACTTTGTAGAGCTCGCGGTTGATGCCGTTGTTGCTCCAACTTTGTAGAGCCACAGTGAATGATTGATTATTGACTGTGATATGAATTAAACAACCAAAATCATTTCACACAGAAATTTTTTGAGTACATTTTACTATATATCAACAAAAGTATTTTTTCTATCAGCAGAAGTTTTTTTTTACAGAATGCATTCAATCATCTCTATGGTAGGAATAGTTCTCACTGGGAAGGAGAACTATCCTGATTGGTCCTGGATGATACAACACACCCTCATCTTCAATGAGTTGTGGAAAGGAGTGTGTGTCGGAGAAGGAGACAGTGACCCAGAAAAGCCTACCTCAGATAAAGAGCTCGCCATTTGGGAAAACAAGAACAACAAAGCTTATGCATTAATCTCATCATCTGTAAATAAAGAGTTTGCTGAAAGAGAAAAAGCTTTTGGAAAGAAGACCACCCCTGAGTCTTCTGAAGAGACTGTGTGCCTTGCTCATAAAGAAAAACATCCTGCTCAAGCTTCTACAAGAGGAAGCAGAGGAAGAGGAAGATATTTCAGAGGCAGGGGGGGCAGACATTCTCAAGGAGAAAAGGCAGATTTGCACTGTATTCACTGCAAAAGAAATGGATCACATGATGCATCCACATGCAAGCTACCATGGGAAAAAATTGAGCAGAGAAGAAACCAACAGAAAGCTAAAACTGATGATACAGACAAAGGTAAAGCACCTGAATTTGCTCACTATGTTGAGGCACAATGTAACATTGGAGTAAATGAAGATTTGTTTAATGCTTCACTTGCTTCCTGGAAAAATGATTGGTTGCTTGATTCAGGACAAACCCGTCACATGAATCATAGAAAATATTTTTTTGAAGATTTCACTGACAATGTTGATGGAGCAGTATACTTTGCAGATTAGTCAAAAATCAAGCCATCAGGGCTTGGCACAATCAGGCTTAAACTGCCTCGTCTTCCAGACTTTCTTCTGGATCATGTTCTATATCTCCCACATCTCAAGAGAAACTTGATGTCCTTGGTCCACATCCGCCAGCAAGGTAACTCCATTCATATGTTTGATGGCAAGCTTGAGGTAAGAAAAGCATCTGATCACTCACTTGTCATGAGGGGTATAGAAGAAGAAAGGCTTCTCCAACTGCAAGGAACATCTGCTCATGTACAAAATTTCTCATACAATTCTCATCATGAAGAAGGTACACTTCCATCAAGTTTATTATGGCATGCTAGATTTGGACATTTGAACTATGACAGTCTCCGCTTATTGAAGAAAAATGGTGTTTGCTGGTTTGCCTACAATTCCTAGGAAACTTAAGCAATGTGATGCTTGCATTCTTCGAAAGCATAGCAACCAATCTTTTCATGATTCACATTCAAGAGAACATAGAAAACATGAACTCATTCATTTAGATTTATGTGGTCCATTGCCTGTTCCTTCTGCAAATGGAAATAAGTAAATCATGACATTTATTGATGACTACACCAGAATGTGTTGGGTTTATTTATTGAAGAACAAATCTGATGCTTTCCTAACATTCAAGAATTTTCATAAATGGATTGAAAATGATGCACAATCTCATATTGGGTCTATTCGCACTGATAATGGAAAAGAATATACATCAAATGAATTTTGAAAACTATCTTCGACAACATGGGATCAAACGTCAAACAATTGTGCCTTATAATCCCCAACAGAATGGTGTAGCTGAAAGAATGAATAGAACAATCTTGAATATGGTACGATCCATGCTTTTCTTCAAAAATGTAAAGATAATGTTTGGGCTGATGTTGTTCTATGTGCTGCATATATAAAGAATAGATGTCCATCTAATGCTATAAGAAACAAGACTCCATATGAAATGTGGTATGGACATGTTCCTTCGGTAAAGCATCTCAGGGTCTTTGTTTCCACCTGTTATGCCTTGATACCAAAGGTACATAGAAACAAACTTGGTGCTAGAAGTTGTAAGTGTATCTTTCTGGGGTATTCAAACACCTCCAAAGCATCCGCCTCTATGATGAAGTAAATAAGAAGTTTGTTGTATCTAGAGATGTAATTTTTCTTGAATCATCCAAAACTGACAATGTTGTTGAGTGGCAACTTGATCGCTTGGATAGATTTGCAAAAGAAAAATCATTTCATGAATTTGATAATCATATTCCACATCTTGAAGGGGGGATTCCTATACTAGATCAACATGTGGAATCTTCTTCTGAAGAACACTCTCCCCCGCATGAAACTCCAACAGCGGATGATGCTTTAAGTGATGTGATTGATAGAATTGGAAGACTCAATCTTGATTCAGTCCTAACTCAATCAATGGAGCAGCCTGGACCATCTGAAAAAGGCCCCCCAAAGTGGCTGACAAAGACACTTGAAAGTGTTCATCCTGATGAAGTTGGAAAGACAGGAACTAGAAATTCAAACCGGCAAAATGGAGGTGATGTGGATGACTCTAATTCACC